>JABUQX010030881.1:0-12500 GCA_015478945.1 Trachelipus rathkii
AAAGAGAGAGTGTCAGCATAAACACACCCACATATATATATATAATTTATATATATAATTAATATATTTAATATATATTATTTATTTATTATAATATATATATATTATATATATATATTATTAGATAATATACGAGTCAGGAAGTTAAAGAGTGATTAGAGGATGTAAAAAATTGTTTGAAGGTAATTATATTCCCTCAATGAAAACGCGCGTACTTTGAATTTTTCTCTATTTTAAAGTAGTTAAAGAATGTGATATAACGTCATCTATTTATGAATACATACTGCATAAATATATATATGTTAAATATTAATATATATATATTATATATATATATTATTGTATTTATATTATTATATATAATAATTATATTATAGTATATATATGTACTTTGGTGATAAAAGGTAGGGCAGAGATGGAATCACAGAGTTGAGAAAGTCTTCCATTTCAGTTGAAAGTCCGACTAACCATTACCCTGAACTTATAAGAAACTTAATGAAGGAAACAGTTCCGGATTTGACACAGTAAGCGCTTATAAGAATGAGCATTGCGTTAAGTCGATGAGAGGAGTTGAGTAGAAAAAAGACAATTTGTGAGGAGATGATTTCACCGAACTTTTATCAAAGGAGATGATATAGTAAAATAATTAAAGAGCAGCATCTCTTGTCAAAGGACAAAAAGAAAGTAGCGAGTTCGGCCGGCCGAAAAAATTTGGAGAAACAGTGAGGGCGAGGCGGAGCATGAAAGGTGAAGTTTAGACTCTCATTTCAAGAAGTGCATACAGGGCCAACTGTTCTTAAAAGTCTATATATGGTTTCTGTCGAAAAAAGAAGCTATTACCATATTTAAACAGGGAATTTAAAATAAACTATAGATGCCTAAGTATTGTCTTTATTTTCGTTTTATACGATTATCTCTAATCGAATGGAGTTTATAAGTTCGGGGCTTCCTAGAGAATGCTGTTGCTTTCTAGCAGCCTTCAGAAGGTTCTTATGTGTAATACAACATTTGTCACTTAGGTAATAGGAATTTATGTTCGCTTTGGAATGCGTTTTGTTGTGTAGTTGTGGTTAATTTAAAATGTTAATCTTTCAACGCCTGGTTAACACTATAACATTCGAACATCAGAAGTAGGTGAAATAAAAGAGAAAGTTGTTTTGCAAAGGCGAAATATATTTGGAAATATTATGTCTCTGAATTTTCTGATGAAAAAGATTGGAATTGCGCTGCAGTAGTTGGCGATCTACAATGTTTCGTTGAAATAGATGAAGATCTTAGGAAGAGAGGTGATGTCAAAAAGTTGGAATGTTGATTAATATCTCCATTGATTGGAGAAAAGGTTGAGATGAGGATCATTATACTAGAAGTTGTGTTCAGGGGAGATGCCGGCTATTATGAAAACTCAGGATTATTCGAAATTAAAGACACGTCGATGGCATTTAATAAAATTAAGTAAAAAAGTTGTTCGTGTCAAGCAGTGCTGTGTGTGTGTAAGATAAGAAAAAGTAGGCACTACTGAGTGATTGATAAGATGTTGACCACTATTTGATGAAAGGTTACGATGTCGAATTAAATTTGCCTGTGGAGAACAGAGAAACCTACCATCCTAGAAATTGGAGGAGCCGTTAGAAACTTAGTTAGGGATTCCCATATATAAAATTTTAAAATAAATAATATAGACATTAATTATATATTATATATATTATATAAATATATATATTTATATATATATATTAATATTATATTTATATATATATCTGTGCGTTTACAAATTTTTTTAAAAGTATGATAATTAAAACGATGTAATTGCATTCTTTATGCCGATTTTTTATAGTAAAAACTAAACAAAATAACAAATTATCTTCTCCGATGTGTGTGTGTGCAAAAGAAAAAGCCAATTTGAAACTGTAAATTTTATCGCAAAATTTATTTCCAGGCCACAATATACTTGTTTTTACATGGCGAGTTTAAGCATTCTTTCTTCTGACCAATGCACTCAGATTTTTAGTATTGCACTAGTTTTATATAGTCTTTCACCCAGAAGAGCCTCGCTTTTAATCATGCTTGTTTGAATTACATATCATTCCTTTGTCTATAGAGTCTCCATATTTAAAATCATTACCAGTAAATTTTTTTTTCTTTTTTATAGATTACTACCACTCACGGGCTGGGCCTATTTTATGATTTCAACTCGATTTCCTTATTTAATATTAATTTTGTAATAAGTGATAACAAGTGACTCACTGCAAACATTGAGACATCCTAATTACTGATGATGAGATTGATGAATACTATATGAGATAAGACCCTGAATAGGATGAAGTCATGAAGTGATGACGAATTGAATAAATTATTTATTTGATATTATTAATTCAAGTATCATTATATTAATTTGCATATGATAATATATATATATTATATATATATATATATATATGATATATTTATATTAATATTATTTATATAAATTATATAATATATGTATATATTATATATATATATAATATATAATTATATATAGTTAAAACGGTTGATATGGTTTTTGATTTTAAAGAATCATAATAACCCATAAGTTTAATTAAAATCATACGTCTTTTTCTTCTTTACTTTCCTCCCCCTTCTTCCTTCTTCTCCTTCTTTTTTCCTTCTCCTTTGTGAATGGAAAAAGTGGAAAACGCCCATCCATAATGGAGAGATAAAGTAACAAGGTATTATCCTCTCTTAGGGTGAAAGAATTTAGAGGCAACATTTTAATTGGTCAAAACCTTTTAAAACAGATACATTTCAAATTGCAGTCTTTTGGTATGCCCAAAAGAATCCTTAGAATCTTAAGTAAAGCCTGCAAATTCTTAAAATGTAAACTTTACTCATCTTTATCCATGATTGAATGAAAACACACACCACTGGATATATATATTTATATATTAGTATTATATATATTATATATTGATATTATATATATATATTTTTTTATATATATATATATATATATTATATATTAATTATTATATAATTTAATATATTAGAGAGAGAGAGAGAAGAGAGAGAGGAAGAGAGGAGAGAGAGAGAAGGAGAGAGAGAGAGGAGAGAGAGAGAGAGAGAGGTTCTTTGTTTTCTCATACACTAATATGAATACAGGTGTTGCTTTAAAACCCTTTCATTATCGAGAATTCCAGCAAAATGCTTGCCAGAAAGCTTTATATAATTAATCTTACTTACTTTAATTATAAAAGTAAAAGAAATATGTAACTGGTCAACTCACATGAAAGAGAGGAAAATGCGGAGCAGTTTAATTCGTACTTCGCCACAGAGCTATATATGCATAGCCCATGTGTAAGTAATGAGTGGTTGTATAGGTGCACCTTGGGGGAGCTTTCCCCCACTAACAAGTGCCATTATTTTCCCTGCCTTGTGAGATCTCACCGCTCTAATACTCCCCCGAATCCTTACTCGTGTGCTGGTTAAACTGTCGCAGTTTTCATTTTAAGTACTCTTGAATTTTTTCTCGAATTTATTTATTGTATGTCTCCTGTTTTTTTAGTGAAGAAAACATGTTGTTTGCTTCAGATGGATGAAGTGATTCTAATTTCATTTTGTGGTTTCTTTCCAACACAACGTACTGTTTCGAAATTAGGAAGGAAGTGGGGCATGAAGGAACAATTTATTTTCTTTCTTCTTCTTTATGTGAGGACGGATAAATATCAAGGTTTTTTTTTTACGAAGTTTTTCAAGATGAATTCTTTTCATGCAATATATTGTTAACATTGTTCAATCTCTGTTAACTTGATTTTTTGTCATCTCTTAACAATAATATATATATTATATATATATATAATATATATTATATATATATATATATATATATTTATATAATTATATATTATATATAATTATATATTTGTATTAGATAAGTAAGAAATAAACTTATTGTATATATCTATATATATATATACTATATATATATATTATTATATATATTAATATAAATATATATATATTATATATATTATTATATATTATATATTATAATATATATTATATATATTATACTGTATCAGAAACTCCTTCACGATTTAGAAAACTATTACTGAAATGAAAATGAGTTGAATCAAGTAAATTTGCGTTTAATGTTAATGAACTCGGCTCGCATGAAAAAAACATTTTACACGGTACCGAAAATTTTATTTTAGAACAAACATTGTCTACCGGATAAAATGGTAAAAATTTGAGCTATTTTTATTAGTCTGTATATTTCTAATTTTATAGGTTTCAATTGAAATCGGAGAAAGGCTTGAGTGATTGATAAGGTCAAATGTATATCAGTGGGCATTTTTGAGACAAGGGAGGCCTGTGCTCGGATATTTAATGACGGCCGTCAAGAATCTTCGAAGTGGGTAGAACAAGAGAGAGGACTTCTTTGTCACGTCTTTGTTACATGTACAAAAGGTAATAGATTTACGTTTGAATACATCTAATAAATGTCAGAATCACTTCAATATTAGCAAGGAAATGTTTTAAAGCTTTGAATGTCAAAAAGTTGCTTTAACAATTACGAGGGGAAAATAAACGAGCTATTTCAAAACTTTTTCCTTTTTGGGTAGGAAAATTCTATTTGCCGAGGATTAGACGAGTCGCTTAGAGAGAGATGACTACGTATTAGTTCTTTTATTGGTTAGAACGAGGCAACGCAATTTTGCAGTTTAAAATTATCGCATTCTAATACACGTGACTGAGGGAGGCTGAGCATAAAAATCGAAAGTTATTTTTCATTTTACATTGAGCCAACATTGAGCGGAGATTGAGTCGCTAGTTTCGGGCTATCTTTTCATACATCTTTAAAGCGCATTGATCTTTCCAAATAATTATTATATTATTTTAAATAGTAGTAAGCAATATATTATATTATAGTATATTATAATATAAGTATATATATTTATTTATATTTGAAATTATTATTATATATATTATATATATATATATATATATTATATATATATATATTATATATTATATATATATGTTAATATAATATTACTTATATGACAGTCCTCAGATTAAGGGACTGTATCTAAACCAATAAACATAGTAACCCAATTGGCTGACTGTTGAAATAAGCCAAAACTTTTTTAATGTTGAGGGAAAACCGAAAAAATATTGTTATTAATTATTAATAACGTATTGATTAGTAATAATTATGTAATAATGGTTTACAAATAGCCCTTTTTAGACTGGATTAGATAACATATTAACGCTGGCATTGAGTGGTATCTCCTGCGGCAGCGAGCAGGAGAATATTTTTTTTTTTTTTAACTTTTAAATCGTTTTTATTTATTTTATTGTATTTTATTATATTATATATATCATATATTATTATCAATATATATTATATATTTATATATATATTTATATTTATATACTATTATATATATTATATATATATATATATAAAAGAGAGAAGCTAGTTACAATAGTAGGTTATTTAAGTTAGGTTGGTTAGTGCTATTAGGTTAGGTAAGGTAAGTAAGGTAAGGTAAAGGTAAGGTAAGTAAGGTAAGGTGTAAGGTAGGTTAAGGTTGGATTTGAGTAAGACGTTTGGTTTGGTGGGTTATGTTAGTTAGTAGACTTATTTTACCCGTTAGGTTATATTTTAACTGTTAAGTGTAATAACATCCTTTTTTCTTAAACAATTTAGCCTTTCCACTATCTGTAAATTGTTGTGTTTTTGGTCTAAATGTATTATACTTCTCATTATATTTCACTACTCTGCTCATTACTGAATTAAAAAATTTACTGATCGATCTTTTATACTGCCTTATGAATCAACCTTTCAGGTCTAATTCGTCGTCCTCATGTTTATTTTCGTTGACAAAAATGGTATTTAATAGCAATTTATATACACTATATTATATTTATTTTCTTATATATAATTCTTTTTAATTTCCCTATTGTTTATTTGTTCTTACATTTTCCGGCATTAATAATGTGCTGCGATTTCAAAATGTTTACCAGTTTATGTAGCTATCGTAGTTTTTTTTAGTACGGTGTCCTATATTGGAAGGCTGTAAATATATCACGGTATATTATATATTTATTATTATATATATATATATATATTATATATATATATATATAATATATAATATTATAGGATGTATATATAATTTATATTATTATATATATATATTTGCCGTTAGCTTCCCATGTGCACGAGCGACTGGTATAATGTATAGTATATATATATTGTATGATATATATTATATTATATATTTTGATAATATACAGTATATTATATATATACTAATTATATATATAGTATTAATATTATTATTATAAGTATTATATTATATAAATATATATATAGTCAGATTTAATTATATAATATTGATATGATATATCAGGTAGTTTATAGTATTTTGGTATAAGTTATTTTATATGAGAATATAATATTTAATAGAAATACATCTAATCACATAAATATATATATATATATATCAATTACTTATTAATAAGTAATCTAAGTATCCATTACCATCCAATAAATCAATTGCCGCTATTGATAAGGCATCTCACTCACTCGCTTCATTTATTCTCAATATTTCTTGGTTTGAATAAATTAGTAAATTAATAATCAAATATAATTAATAAATATAATATATATAATGAATAATAATATATCAAATAGTGAGATGCATGTGTAATTTTCTCTGGAAATATTTAATCTTTGTTGGTAGCCTTCCATCTATTAAGGGAATAACTTAGTTGTACCGTGATTTCACTCTTTCATTCCGAGGAAAGGTGCTCGACATAATTGATTGCTTTTGTTTCTCAGTGGACGAAGGGAGGGAAGACACTGATGAAGGAAAGGAGAGGTAGAGTTGTGTGTGTAACTATAGAAAAATTTTATTATGGAGCATAATTAGCAATTTAAAAGAATAGGTTTAATTTTTCATAAATTTGTTCTTTTTTGCTGAATGAAGAAGTTTGAATTTCATTGAAATTTATATTGTCATTTGCATTTTTCTCTTTTGATTATGAATTTTTGTTTTGATTTCTTTGTTAGCTTAAAACAAAGGATGTATCAAATAAGTGAAGGAAGTCGAAGGTCGTCATTTTCCGTTGTTCAATTTACATTTAAAGTGTTTTGGTATATGACAAAGATATGCAAAACACATCCTTTCTTAACAAGTCAGACACCTTAAAGCTCACTATGAAAATTATGATATTTAAATTCAATAACAGCAATAATAATATAATAATAATAATATATAATAATAATATATAATATGAATAATAATAATAATAATAATATAATAATAATATATATAATATAATAAAAATAATAATAATATAAGGTCCATACGTGTTTTCACGTTTTTTTAAATAAGTTTGCTTCCTATGACCATTGTTCTATTCTGGTAGTGACTACTCTAGGTAATTGCTATAGATTTAGATGGGGATGACCTAGCCTTTGCTTTATAGCTAGAAGACAAAACCAATATATATGTATATATATGTATATATATATACTTATATATATAATATTATATTAATATAATATTATAATATATATATATATATATTATAATAGTAATATTATATATATAATATATATATATATATATTATATTATATATATATATATATATATACATATACTATTATATATATATATATAATAATATATATATATATTATTATATATATATATATATATATATATTATTATATATATATATTTATTTAAGCAGAAATTATTAAAAATATGTACTTTTTTTTTAACTTATTCTTTTGTTTACTAAATAAAAGTTTGATGAAGATTTAAATGAGGCTTAAAATTTTATTTCTTTCTAATGCATTTATTATCTGTCTAAATATATAATATTATATTATACTATATATATTATTATATATATATATATATATATATATATTTATATTATATATACTTAATAGTATATAATATATATAATATATTATTATATATAATATATTATTATTATATATTATTATTATATATATATATATAGTATATATATATATATATTTATATGTATTATTATCCTTATATATATTATATACTTATTAATATAAGAAGACATCTAAATATTATTAAATTCTATTATTATTATACCAATTATATATCAATATAATCAATGTAATAACTTTCTACTTTTTTAAGTTATTATTATTATTATTATTAATTATTATTTTTATTATTATGAAATATAATGATGGAATGAAAAGAGTAGTTAGGACTGAAAAAGATGCGGAACAAACGCTGGAAGTAGGGTTTAAGGAAAGGTTTAGTCATGTTTTCATATTGAGTAGAGAGGAGCGTGGAATAGGGAGTACGAAACGGAGTTCGAATCTTCTAGAAAGAGGGTTAATGAGAAGGAAAGAGAAGAAAGAATAGAAAAGAAGAAGATAGAAGCTGATTGCGAAGTAAGCACAGTATAAGCTTGTCAAAAAGACAGTGTTTTTAAATTAGAAGGAGTAGGGAAGAGGCAAGAGTTTGTTGGTTACTAAATAGTTAAGAAAAGAGGATCGAGAAAATAATGTATTGATAGGTGAATTAGTGGGGCTTGAGTTGGGTGTCATGACGTGCAGGCGCACCATTGAATGCAATGGAAAGAAGTGAAAGTTCAAAGTATGTTTAACGTAAATAAGATGGGGTTTTATGATAAATACAAATTGAAGTATTATTTTATTTTTTGATACTAAGAATGCATTGTAGAAAAATGTATTTTCATGTATTATGTATATAATATTTTAATTCATTAATAAATTATGATGATAATAATAGTATATATAAATAATAATGATAATTAAATAATAATAATAATAAAAATATATATAATGATATAATAATAATGAAGATAATAATATATAATAATGAATAATAATAAATGTTTGATTAATTGTAAATCTTTTGTTGAGTTCCCATTAATAAGTGGACATAATTTTATTTGGTTGATATGGATTGCAAATCAATATAAGATTTTAAAATTTCAAATTTTTTCATATGCCAAATACACTTCATGAAATTTTTAATTAATAAAGGGCTATATAAATATAATGGAACTTTTTGCCATAGTATATATATATATTAATTATATAGTAATTATATATATATTATTATGAGTGGATATATATAATATGTAAATGGTGTATAAATATATTTATTTATGTTAGTACTATTTTTGTTGCAGAATTATGGACAATTGGCTTGTTTCATTTATAAGTTGTATTATTTTGATTTTATGTATTATATTTAATATATATATATATTATTATAGATATAATATTTTCTATATATATATTTAATATATATAGTTATTATATAGTTTATTTATTATATTAATATTATATCTAATAATATATATATATATAATATAATATTATATATATTTTTATATATATTATATAATAGTATATATATATATATATTATTTAATATATATATATATATATATCGTGGGTAATATTTGGTTAGTAAGGAATGACTATGGGTGTGGAGATTGGTTTTGGGAGGAGGGTGGCTTTAAGTTTGATAGAGCGGCTCTCTTATCTCTGTGAAAGAAGTGTGGCGGCCAATTCCTAATTTAGGAGATTTTTTTATCTAGATTGCTCAGATCCGTAGCAAAGGAGGTTGCAACACATGGGATCTTAAGGTGTATTGGGCTCTTATTCTTTGCATGCAGACCTAGTTAAGGCAAGGGGAGGCTGTGGGAGAACGAGGGAAGAGTAAGATGAGGATTTAGTCTTAGGTAGAATGGATTCTGGATGCTATGACGGGGGATGAGTGATTGAGTGATGAATTGATGATTTACTGAACGAGTCTTTCTGTATATCTGTGCTGTCCGCCCATATTGTTGTTGTCTGTATCCTCTGGTTAAAAAAGGTATTATGTTTAAGGACGTCACTCAACGGAAGCTCTTTTAGTTCGATAAAAAACGATCCGTTTTGTTAGCATGGAACGCTTTCCCTCAGTTTCTCGTACAGTTGTAATTTTCCGATTCCTGTTTGGGCTAGAGCTAGTTAGACACCAAAATATATAATAAGAGCGGCACATAATCCACTCGCAGTTATAGCATGATTTATGCCTCATATATATTATATATTATATATATATTATATATAATATATTATTTATATATATTGTTTATTTTTATATACTATATAATATATATATATATATTATATATTATATATAGTACGATAATATTATTATGCATTAACGGCGTAGTAAGGTGCTATATTATGGTGATATGCTATCATAATCTAGTACTTAGTAGGTTGGGTAATTAGTAATGCTTAGGTTGTGATGTGTGTTGTGTGTGTGTGGTTGGTATGTGTGATGATGTGTGGTATGGAATCGGATCCGGGGTGAGGGCACGGGCGGGCGAACAAGATGCCAAACTTCGGATACCTGGCAAAAAAGTCTGAGTGGAAATAGACGGGGTTTTGTAGTCAAGTGGGGTTTAATGTATAATTTAAGCTATAATAGTATAGGAGGGTTAGGATTCAAACAAAATTGAAAAAATATATTGTTAATTTCATTACTCGTGCCTGTCATGGTTATAGAATGGTGGTAGTGCATGAGGAGGCTAACATATCTAGGGAGCATTACCTGAAAAGTTATTAAGCGTACGCGCGGGTTTTTTTGTCGTTTTTGGTATTTGACTAATGATTTGTTGTGAATAAAATTGTGGCGGAAGATGCTTTATAATTTTGTTCATTATTGTCAGAGGTTTTTTCAATACATAAGATGATATTCGAGATATTTTGTAGGTATTATTGGTCTTAAGACGAAATTCGGGAAAGGAAATGAAATTATAATTGTTAAATATTATGTATTTATTTATTTTACTAATTCAAATCTAACTTAAGGAAATTATTTTTATTTGCTTCCACCACTGATAAAAATTATTTATTTTAATTGAATTAGATATATATATATATAATTATAATTATGATGTAATATATATTTATATTATAATATATATGTATAATATATATAATATATATATATTATATTAATATATATCTATATTTTTTATTATATCTTTATGATATGATTTTATATATACTTATATTTATTATGAAAAAATTGTATATATATATATATATATTATATATATATAATATAATAATATATATATATATGATATGATTATATATTATTATATATATTATTTATATATATATATAATATATTTATATATATATTTATATATATTATATATAATATATATATATATATCATATAGTATTATATTAGTTATTATTATTTATATATATATATATATTATTATCATATCATATTATATTATTATTATTATATATATATAATATATTTATATATATATATATATATATATTATATTATTATAATATTATTATATACTATTTTATAATATATATTATAGTATTATATATATATATTATATATTTAATGATATATTATATATATATTATATAGTATATTATTTTAATTATATATATATTATATATATATATATATATTTTATCTTAATATTAGATATATATCTATTATAGTATAGTAATATTCCTTTAGAGAGGAGCCCTTGCGATTATTTTTTGTGGCTTATGTTTGCTTGTCTTTAGTTTTATTACTAAATGTACACAAAGTAAAAACATTGGTTAGAAGACTAACTTTTTTTTAAGAAATAAATTTTAGAAGTAAGGAAATATTTTTCGGGTCCGAGCCGGAGTTTCAGGCTATAGGGATCTGGATTTCTTTATTGTCTTAGCGTAGTGTGTTTTAGTTGGTCTCTATTCTTCTGCATGTGTTTTTGAAATTGTTTGATGTTTTCAGATATTCATTTTGTATAAAATCTATCATAACTTCACCGGGTTTATTGTAGTTGTTACTATTATAAGTGCAAAATGATTCCCATAGATCTTTTGGCGGATGTTCGTGGTGGATTAGATATGTTTGATCATTTTTATTTGTTGATATTGATAAGAGTGGGGCCTGTGGTTAGGGCCTATGACTGTTAAAGCTAAATTATAGATTGCTGATCGTTGTGCAGGTCTCTGTGATGTGTTTTTCTCTTCTTTGCGAAATCTCATGTATATAATATGATTTTAACTTGCAAGATATTGTTAGGGGTGTGATAATAGTACCGCTTTGGGGGAGGTTTTTCTTTTCCGCTTTTGGGGGTTTGAGAATGTTTTTTAAAGGTGATGTTATTTGTCAAATGAATTTTTTTGGTAATATTTGTTTTAACGAATAAAATGGTATTGAGGAATTGGAAAAAGGAGGTGTTGCTATTTTTCGGGGGATAAGGTGCTATTACTCTTTTTGCTATTGTTAAGACTGGCTTTGGATGAAAAACGGATAGTTAAAGTGATTTGAAAAGTAGTTGTGGGTGTTTTAGTTGTTTTGTGACTAGATAGGGGAGAAGCAATCATAAAGAAGGCCGGGAGGAATAGAGGAGTGACAGAATAGCTAATTTGTGTTTGGGGGAATGATT
>JABUQX010030881.1:22500-39536 GCA_015478945.1 Trachelipus rathkii
TTGCAATTTAAAGAAGAGTTGATGGTCCTATGACAGCATCAATGAAATTGATAGGCAGATGATATGAAGGTAGGTGCACTTTATTCCCGACATAAAAAATATCTTATTTTCTCAGACCCAAAGGAACCTGAGATTGTGTCATGATGTTGAAAGTCTGATGGCGTCTATGAATCTATCATGCAGTTCATATGAGTAGAGAATTTTTTATTGATTATGAAGTTCTCTATAAAAGTTGTTTTAATTGGTGATGCTTTATTGCGTTTGGACACGCGAACTTGCTCCTAATTTTTTTTCAACTCGATTTTTTTTTCATACTGGTTTATATTGACAGTTGTTGATAGAGTACTTTCTCCTTAATTTTATGTCAGTAACAGTTCACCACAAGGTTCTGCTCTATCTCTCACAATGTTTCTTCATATTTATTAATGACCTTTTTGGTTTCTCTAATACTGTTAATTCCTAAATTAACGATTCAAATTTCCAACCATTTCCTCATTTTAAATCTGTCCCTTTCGTCCCTATAGAGTTTCCACTGACTTTAGCCTTTTAATTCTATTCATGCCGACATGTTTTTAGATCTCTCGATGGAGTGATTGAAACCTTGTGAAATTTTATTCTTAAAATTCGCATTCTTTCTACACGTCTTTCTTTCGAAAATATTTACCAACTTTCTTACACCTTCTTATAAGGCTCTTGGTCAAAACATATAAACTTTATTTTCTCTATCTGAAAAATGGTTACAAAGAAGCTATTGATTCGATAATGTTTTGTCAATGATAGTTACACTCTCACGTAAAACTCAAGTATGTATGCTATTTTAATATCTAGAATAGATCAGGTTTCACCATGCAGTCATCTTGACAGAGTCGAACTAAAAGTGGTAAAGTGGCTTTAACTGCTCATTTCCTGCTGGTCTTGACCTCGTTTGGGACGTTGGATCGCTTTCTCTCTCATCTACATAAGCACTACCGCAATAACAAGAGCATGGGATAAAGAAACACATTTTCATTTCACTTTTGTTGAGTTGCTTTCGCAGCACACGGGGTGACACGTCTTTGTAAATATTTGAATGGAAAATGACAACTCAAGACTAAATTATTGCATATGGTGGTAGTTTTTTCCAGAGACTTCTTCATATATATATTCTACTTTTCATATGAATACAGCTCTCTTCTTATGTCCACCTAAAAACCTGTATGGACGTTTGACCTGGTGTGGGTATTTGTTTTCAATTTTCCTGCCCCTTCTTATAGAAAATAATAGCTTTGTCATTTTAAGGATGACTGTGCAAAAATAAATAAATAAATAAATAAATAAATAAAAGAACAATTGACGATTGTTTCCGATACAAAAGATAAAATTCCCGAGACCCGCATCACCTTTTCTAAGTCTGTTTATTAATGTTGGGATATATATATATATATATATATATATATATATATATATATATATATATATATTATATATATATATATATATGTATATATATATATATATATATATATATATATATATATATATATATATATATCGCAAATTTTCTTTCTTCTTCCTTAAGAACCCATTTTGTTTTGTTTTTGTTCTACACTATTTCTCTCTATTTTCTCTCGTTTCTCTTATTGTTCATATGATTGAGAGCGTGTAACACGTTTCGGAGAAGTTGAATATTGTGTATGTGTGTGTATGGATATTATGTGTTATCAATCGGTGAAAAGTGTTTTAATGTTTCAAAGGGAAATTTTTAAAAGTGGAACTTGCTATAATTATTATATATTCATTTCATGTTTTCATGTTGAACTGGTATTCAAATTGGTAATGTAAAGTAACTCTGCTTTCCAAGGAGGAGACGTTAATCTTCTCTGATAGTTTGTCTGTGCAGGCGTTTATAATGTAGTTTAAAATGGGATTTTTTTTTTTTTTACGAATTCTCAAAATTTTCTCATTAAATAAAAAGAAATGTGATAAAGTTAAATGACTTTAAACTATAGCACGGTAATGTCTACAGTTATATTTACATTATATATTTACAACTTACTCATAATATTTAGGTTCACAGTTCGTTCATCTGAAAATATTATAGCTTTGGTTAAAATGAAAAACGAATTAAAATCCCATCTTGTAGACGTGGACATACTTGAGGACTTAATACACATAGCTCATGGGATAATCTACAGTATTTACATTGAAACATGTGGTTTACCGTATAAATTAGGGTATACAGGTGTATGCTAGTAACTAACAACTTGGATAAGTTTACTTCTCTCTGGTATGAGAGAATGCATGCTATAGAACCTGCATATGCTGAAGAATGGATTAGTGCTGCAGGAGGCATTTATACTTCCATCATTTCAGAGGGCATTGCATAAGGCATTGCATCTCTGGAGAGATATATAGAACATGTTCAATTTATGCTGAATCCTATGTCACCTGCTCATATATATATATATATAATATATATAATATATATATATATATATATATATATATATATATATATATATATATATATATATATATATATATATATATATATATATATATATTATTATATATACTATATATATATATAATATATACTAATAAATATAATATTTTGGATTTGAGTATTCATAAAAATATATTTTGTATTTTTACAAAAGTCGCCTAAGTTGGGTTTGAAACCTTACCCTTTAGGATGTTAAGCAAAGAGCGTTACCCCTAAACGCCGATGAGCTTAAGAGGAAATCTGCCAGGTTCCACTGAAGCTTTTGCTTCCCAGAGGAGTGAGGCATGTCTGTTGACATCTTACCTCCAGACAGATCTCCCCGCTCACACTCGGGCCAGAGGTAACACTTGGGTTAACATTTTTATTCCGGCGAGCTAAATAGGTATAACATACATTTGGCACTTAACATCGTGCTTTTATTGTATTTTTCAAAGTCCCCTAAGTGGGTTTGAACCCTTTACCCCTTTAGATGTTAGCCAAGAGGTTACCCTCAACCACGATGAGCTAAAAAGGAAATCTGCCAGGTTTCCACTGAAAGCTTTGCTTCCCAAGTGGAGTGAAGGCATGTCGTTGACATCTAACCTCCAGACAGATCTCCCCGCTCACACTGTCTGGAGGTTAGATGTCAACGACATGCCTTTACTCCTTTTGGGAAGCAAAGCTTTCAGTAATCCGTGGGTTTTCTTTTCAGCTCATCGTGGTTAAGGGGTAACAGCTCTTGGTTTAACATCCTAAAGGGTAAGGTTCAAACCCACTTAGGGACTTTTGAAAATACAATAAAAGCACGATTTAAGTGCCCAAATGTATGTATACCTATTTACTCCCGAATAAAATTTACCCAAAGTGTTACCTCTGACCCGAGTCACATACGCCCAATACTTCACCGATACACGACTAATTACGTATTCGCTTTGAGAACCCCTATAATATATATATATATATATTAATATACATATTATATATATATATATTATATTATATATTATATATATATATATATATATTATATAATATATATATTATTATATATACTAATATATATAATATATTATATATATATAGTACTGCTTAATAATATAACTTAGTGGTAAAATAAATTGTAAATGTTTCCTGTAGTATATTATATATATATATATATATATATATATATATATATATATATATATAATATATATATAATATATATATAATATATATATATATATTTATATATATATATATATATATATATATATATATATATATATATATATATATATAATTTATTAATAAAATATATTTTTTGAATAACTTACTTACATGCCATAGTAGTATTTATGTTATAAATGTTTTAAAAATGGAAACTTGCTTTTATTTTCCTCTTTACTATATAGGTTTCTATATCATCAACGATTTTATAATACACTGTGAAATAACTAAGTTTAATTATGACTTTAATCAATTGATCATGCCTTTGGTTGCTTAATCAATGGATCACAGATGGCAGGGGCGGGTAGGGAGGTGACTGATTAGCGTTTGATTCTTTGATCTATTGATCAATTGATACTTTTACTAAAATTTAGTGAAACTTTAAACAAAACAAATATACAATAGTTTAAGGTTACAAAAGAAAATTGGAAATTAGAAATGTTTCAGGTTAAAACTGATGGACTCAAAATATTATAGCTTAGAAAAGAAATTAAATATGTAAATGTGCCTTTGAAAAGAAAATTTAAAAAAAAGTTGAAAACGGACTAACGCTACATCTCGTAAATGAAAATATAACTGGTACAGATTAAAATATATTATTTAAATCAATATTCAAAAATTAGAAAACGTGTAATATGAAAAATATAAATATCTGAAAAGAAAGTGGAACATATATATCATACCTAAGGAAAGAAAGAAAATAATGAAAACCATCTTTAAGCGTTGATACAGAGTGTGATTGATATTTTAATAATAACAATAAAAACATTGAATACTTTTAATAACAATACTTTTATGTAATGCTATACGTTAAGTTTATACAAATATCAATTAATCAATTACTCAATGGATCACAGGGTAGAAGATGAGCTGGTGTGTGTGGTCTGATCGATTGATCTATTGATTAATTGGTATTTTTAATAAAACATCAAATGTTTAATAATATTTACATGAAATGTAGTTATTCTCACCGTACGTTTATACAAAATGTATTCAAATATCAATTAATCGCTTAATCAATCGATCACAGGGGTGAAGGAGAGGGGTAGGGTGTATGGTTTGATCGATTGATCTATTGATCTATTGATATTTTTAATAAAAAATGCATATATTCGAACGCCCGCGTCGGTTTCGCACCGGGTTGCTGCGGCTCCGATTAATTTGATTCGATCTTTAATTCAGGATCTTACTTCATTATTCTCTTCTATGTACTCGTTAAATTTCATCCTTCTACGAATATTTCCAAGGTTGTGGGGCTCAGCCCCCATCACCCATAGGTGTAGCGACACGTAACCTCGTCTTCGACGAGGTTACCTCATAAGAAAGGTGTATACCAAATATGAACGCTATACGATGTCTCTAAGTACCTCAGATATTGAAACAGTTGTACCACTACAATACGTAACTTCGTCTACGACGAAGTTACGTTATCAACTATAAGTATACCAAGTTTCATCCCTTTACCTACTCTCTAAGAAGTACCTCCTCAGATATCGAATCATTTGTACCACTACAATACATAGTAACTTAGGCTACGACGAAGTTATGTCATCACCTATAAGTATACCAAGTTTCATCCTTTTACCAACTCTCTAATAATTAAAGCGGCAATTATAAAACTTTAAGGGGACTGCATACCCCTTCGGGGGATGCAACATCATGTAACTTAGTCTACGACGAAGTTACGTCAGCATCTATAACAATGTCAAATTTGAACCCTTTACCTACTCTCTAAGAAGTACGCCTCATATATCGAACCAGCTGTAGTGCTTCAATCGATACGTAACCTCGTCTACGATGACATTACTTCATCACCAATCAGTATATCAAGCTACAACCCTTTACCTACTCTATAAGAAGTATCTCCTTAGAGATCGAACCAGATGTGCCGCAGTAATACATTTTCGTAACTTCGTCTGAGATGAGGTCACGTCATCGCCTATCAGTGTACCACATTTCAGCCCTTTACCTACTCTCTAACATACCGTAACGACGTATGGAAAATTACAACATAAAATGGTGCGCGGCATCCCGTAATGATGAGTCATAAATACGTAATCTCGTCTAACGACGAGACTACGTCATCAAAGTGGGAGTATTGGGTGTATTCCCCAAAAATACCCCTTCAAATTTATTACATGGTAGGGACCAATTTTATTCCCCTACTACTAACCTTATTTGTGTTTACAGAGAAGCATTACAGTTAAGGTGTTTCAATTCGATACCCATTTATACTTTCACCAACTCTATGTATACCTTATGAAATACTTTTTTGTTTAAAGATATATTACATCACACACATATCTCGTTCCTCACAGAAAATAATCACCTTTCCTTACCATTACTCATTTTCTGCCGACACCGACCAAAAACCCCTGTTTACTACCATACGTCTTTTTTTTTATCAACCATCCAACCAATATTCGAGTTTACCTCAACACAATCTCAGTCCATGAAGCTTTCTATACACCCTCCAATCCAAAACACATCATTCAGATATATACCAGAAAACTCTCACATCTCTTCACATTACCCTCAGATGGACCGCCATATGACACACACAACACACTGAATTGACCTCTCAACTTTATTTAACCATTATAATTCAAGTACTCACACAGCACAAAATCATAACCATATCTTCTGTAGCCACAGGTCACTCATTAGAAAGGCAACCTCTTTCTCTCCCCCTCTCTTCCTTTCCACATCCAGCACATGCACATTTCACACCACAACCACTCATTTTCACCGTTTCCTTTCATCTTTGTTTCAGTCACAGCGAGCAAATCAAATTTGCCCTTTCTAATAACATCCTCACCTCTCTCCTCTTCCCTCAACATTTATTCCTTCTGACTTCCATGTTACCCATACGATTCATACATTTTTTCGCCGAAAGATAGAAGGTCGCTTGCGGCGATTACAACCTTCTCCGAGGCATGCATAGAATTCCCTGGCATAAAGATAAGTGGTAGTGGGCAGCCAACCCAACTACCACTGTCCTTATTTAGTCGCCTTCTACGACACGCAGATACAATACGTTGTAGGGCATATTCCTTTCTCCCCCCACACAAGGGATATAAGGGATAGGGAATTCTGAAAGATTTGTCCTAGACTCTAAAAAGGCGTGGGGTATCAAGTTACGTGTATATGGCATGGGATATACTGTGTTCTGTATTGTGTCTGGAGGATGAGTGTGGATTATGAAACGCAAAAGAGAAAGGCGAACCATTAACATTGGATGTCATTGGGAGACCCTACACAACCAATAAGCAATGGGAGTATTTTCATCGCTTGGCGAAGTGCGATTTACTTCCTCTCACATCTCTCTCTCTCTCTCAACTATTATATAATATATATATATATTATATATATATATATATATAATATAATATATAATTATATATAATATTATATATATATATATATTATATATTATATATATATATATTATTATATATATAATTAATATATAATATATATCATATATATTATACATATCATATAAAGTTAAAATAAAAATGACACCCACACGATTAGCCTCGGAGAAGCCAAGAGGGGCGGATTCCTAAAGTAGCCCCTCATCCACTCCTCCACAATTATTTTGAAGCTCCTCCACTCACCTCATCCAAAACATCTTTCAGATTGTTCCAGAAAATCTAACTCTCCTCCACATACTCACATACTCTTAGATGAACCAGATGCTACAGCCACGTCAACCTTAATCTTCTCAAACTTGAATTAAACCATTAATATTGCAATACTCACACAAACAAAATCCATCATTCCTCTGTGCTACAAATCGATCATCAGAATCGCAACTCCTTCACTCCCCCTCTCATTCCTCTCCATTCCACATGCACACATTTCACTTGTTTCTGTCACAGCAAGAAGATCAAATTTGACCTTTCTAAATACATCCATCACCTCTCTCCTCTTCTCCCGCCATTTATTTCATACAGTTTCTCTGGAAGATACAAGGTCGGGTCGCTTACGGCTATCACAACCAAGTCTGAGGCACGCATGAGCATTACAAGGGTATAAATAAGTTTTAGTGAGACCCCAGCGCAGCTACCACTGTCTTTTAAGTCGCCTCTTACAACACCCAGGGCATATGGTATAGAAATTCTTTCTCCCCATATATATAATATATATATATAATATATATATATATCTATATATATAATATATATATATATTATATATATATATATTATATATATATATATATATTAATATTATATATATATATATAGGCCAGCATCCCGAAAGTTCAGGCATGTAACTAGAAAACTATAACATTACAGGAAAATAAATAACATTTTTATTAATCAGGAGACATTTTAACCGCAGAAATTAAAAAAAAAATTATTTATTCTAATATTTATTAATAACTCCATATTAATATTAGTAAAAGTGCAGGCTCTGATTGACTTGAAAGACCTTGAAAGCTGCATCTCGAGAGAAAAAGTTGCCAAATGTCGCTTTATAAACTAATTGCAGAAAATATTATTTTTTTCTTTTTATATCCTTATTAGGGGGTTCGCAGCCGACGGAGGGAACAGAGGCGAGGCACGCAAGTCAAACACCCCGATCGTCCCCCGGTAGCGCACCCGGCAACCCCGACTCTATCCATCGTTCTTAAACGTTTTACCCGTGGGTATTAGTCCGTTTTTAAAAGAAAAAAAAATTTAACAACTTGCCAATGCTCTGTCTTTACTGGAGAATAAAGAACACCAGCATCTTTAGATTCTAAATCAAAAAACTGAAATATACTCATTCAAACAATTTTTTAACAATTTTTAATTTCTTTCAATTGTAGTTAATATATATTTTTATTTTTTATTAATACTCTCTGCGGTAAAAAATAAAATATTGAAACATTGAATGATAATTATATTAATTCGTATTTGTTTATTATAGTTTTTTTTAGTTACATGCCTGAACTTTTTGGGATGCCTGACATATCTATATATATATATATATATATATATATATATATATATATATATATATATATATATATATATATATAGTATAACATATATCTGTATATAGAGGTATAGATCTAAATTTAATATATAAATACACAACTATTATATATATATATAATACTATTCTATATATATAACTATCCAATAAGTTGTGGTGTGTGTCTGTCGTGTATGCAATAAGTGAAAAAAAAAAGTAATATCTAACGTTTTGGAGGCAAAGGGTACACAATGAATGATCAAAAAAAAAAGCTAAAACAAATCACAGCAATAACAAAATTAAGTGAAAATCAGATGCAGGTGCGCTCGCATAATTAATTAGTGTGAAGATTTAAGAAGGGAAAAGTTTAATAATCGCCATTTTTTAAGTAAGAAAATGTGGTAAAGGAAAAAATGTAAAAATTTATGAGGCGAAAATATATCGCTAAAATGTTATTTATTACTTAATGGGGTTTGCGATCAAATAAACTTTCCTTTAATGTATTTTCATTTTACAAAAATGAAATATTTATCTTATGGAGAATTTATTTTTTACCTTATATATATATATATATATATATATATATATATATACAGATATATATATATTATATATATATTATATATATATATATTATATATATATATATATATTATATATATATATAAACTCACCTATAACCAATATAGTAATATCTCAATATTATATATCAGAGGTGGCCAGTAACGAGTTACATGTAACGGCGTTACGTAACGGGCGTTACAATTGTAACGAGTAAGGTAACGCTTCAAACGATTTTAAAATGTAACGATGTAACGGTAACGCTACCCTTTTTAAAATTGTAACGGTGTTTTTCCGTTAACTCGTTACCGTTCATCCTACAACACGCGAACTCCACTGTGCCTACATTTTTTTAAAATTTTTATGGAACGAATTTTAGTTTTTCCAGATTTTTAAATATATATTTATATATATATATATATTATTATATATATATATATATATATATATATTATATATATATATATAATATATATATATATATATATATATATTATATATATATATATATATATATCTCCAAAGATTCAACACCCATGTAGACAGACCTTTAGTAACAGACCCCGGAAACGATTTGGGACCAGGAACTTGAATAATGGTTTTAAGATTAGATGCGCTACGCTTAATATTGAGACGTATGTGGAAAGGAAGAGGAGATCCTGGAGATGATGAGGGAGAGGAGGATCGACGTGATGGAAAGGAATGGCAGAAATGCGAATGAGAGGAGAATAGAGAGAAGAGATATGGGAGAAGGATATGTATTGATATATAAAGGGGTAGAGGAGGGAATCAGAAAGCACTAAGTAGGCTTCATAATAGGGCCGAAGATGTCCCCGTTCATACAGACCATAGAAGTCTTACACGAAAGATTTCCGACCTTCACTTTTAAAATCAGGCAAAGAGGTACCACTTCTATCAGGTATAGTTCGCCGCAACAGGGACACATCGGAAGAAGAGAAAAAGACCAGTTCAATGAAATTGGAGAGAATGTAGAAAAAGACGGCAGAAGGGGGGCGTACTGTTTCTGGATTGAAATTTCAAGTGCACGAGTGGGAAAGGAGAAGAGACGGGGTGGGGACATGGTAGAACAGTATGGAGAGGAGGTAAAGGAATATTGAAGGAGAGATGCTTATAGATTTCTGTCTGAGGAAGGGATGAAGATCAATGAATGGATTTTTATTTTTTCCAACGGAGGGACTCACATAGTTTCCAAGGTATAGATGGAATAATATCACAGCAGGAGAATTTGATCAGAGATCTATTATAGACTACATAATATCATCTGATAGTAGGATAATAAGGGAATGTTAAAGTAAATAGCCTGGAGTAACAATGGATTCAGAATCATAGATCTGTTGATGACGGACCTGGTGGTGAAGGCAGATAAGCTGCAGAATAAAGAAAGAAGAAATGTGATATAAAGTGGAATCATGAAGACTTGACAAGATAAAGGGACTATATTAGAAAATATGAAAAGACACTTTAGAACGATTAGAAGGTGAGTAGGAAAGATGAGGAGATACCAGAAACGATAAAAGAAAGGGTAGCAGAAGAGAACTCATAGGCAAAAGATGAGTAGGAAGGAACGAAAGAAAAGACAAACAAACGTGGTGACTGAAGAAGTGAAGAAGGCAATAAGGGAAACGGTCTTGATGAAAAGGAGGCTGAAAAATAGCAACCGTACAAACAAGGGCCAGTATGTGGAGGCAAAGAAATGATAGCAGAGAGAGTGAAAAGAAGAGTAAAGAAGAGGCTGCAAGGAGAGAGGCGGAAGAAATGATGAAAGATGGGCAGGGAGAAAGAAAGAAGATTTTTTAGACTGGCAAAACATATAGAGGATCCAAAGAGGAAAATGTGCAACATCAAGTATAAGACAGGGAGAGGTTTTGGTGAAATCAAAGACAAAACAGGAGATGGACTGAGTACTTCAGTGAACTGCTAAAGGTGAATGAACAGGGGGAGGAGGAGGGAAAAGAGATGGTGGAGGGAGAGGAAGATGAGGAGGGGGAGGAGATAACTATGGAAGAATTAGAGGTGGGCTGAAAGCGATGAAGAACGGTAAGGCATCGGGTGAAAATGGGATACCCATAGAATCGATAAAAGAGGGAGGAGAGAAAATGAAAGAAGAAATTTTTAAACTGTTTAATGGGTGTTGAAACCAGAGTGAAGTACCAGAAGATGGGGGAAGTCAATTATAGTGCCAATATATAGGGAAAAGGAGATACAAAAGACTGCAAAAACTACAGAGGAATTTCTTGTTGAACCATCTGGCAAAACAATATGAGGATATTTAAAAGGTTTGAGCCCAGACTGGGGAAGGAAGGCAGCACGGAACTATAGAAAGAACATAACACGACGGGATCTCTGTTCGTTTGAGATTACGTTTGGAGAAGGTATCGGGAATTTAAACAAACGCAGCATGAATAATAGCTTTCATAGATCTAAAGAAAGCTTCGATTCAGTGCCTAGGGTGAGACTTTGGGAGTGCTGGAGAGAGAATATGCAAGTGCGGTAAGAAAGTTGAAGAGGGAGCTCTGGAGAGTTTGTACAGGAATAGCAAATGTATGTAAGAACAGAATATGAGAATAAGAAATGGTTCGAGCTGGGGAGAACAGGGGTTAAACAAGGAAGCTTATTGTCACCAATTTTTTGTTTGTATCTTATCTGGATGTAGTGATAAAGAAAGTGAGAGAAAAAATCGGAGATTTGGACGGTGATACATTTTGGCCTATGCGGATGACTTGGTGTGCTGGAGCGAAGAGGGAAGACAGGTTGAGAGAGGTAGTTATATGTTTTTTGGCCAACAGGCTGAGAGAGGTCGGCTTGACTATAAACCAGAAAAGACGGAGATCAATGGTGGTCATAGAAAGAAGGAGGAAAGAGAGTTGAGAATAGAGGTGGAGGGGACTGAGATAGAGACGGTGGAGAAATGTAAATATTTGGTGGAGTTTTGGAAGGGAGGGAGAAATGCTAACAAGAGATCATAAATAGGATAGCTCAGTATGAGGGAGCAGTAAGAGCAGTGTATCCCATACTGAAAGATAGACAATGAGTGTGGAGGTGAAAAGGGTGATCTTGGAAGCCCTTTTAACACCGATTTTACTATATGGAGCAGAGACATGGAGTACGACAACAAGAGAGGATAGTAGAATACAGTCGGCAAAGATGTACGTTTTGAGAGCGATAATGGAAAAGACTAGAAGAGACAGACAGAGAAATGAAAGAATAAGGGAGGAGGTTGGAGTGATGGCTATATTGAATAAGATCGAGCAGGTAGATTGAGGTAGTGGGGACACCTGGAGCGGATGCAGGGAGAGAGAAGAGTAGCCACAAAGAGATGGGAGTGGAGACCGGAGGAAACGAGACCAAGAGGAACACAAGAGGATGGGAAAGCTCGGTGGAGGACTCATTGACAAGACATGGTGCCGTCGATGCAGGAGCTGAGGGAAGATGGAGTTTGGAAGATAAAGGAAGATTCAGAAGAGTGCTGGCCCCGCTGACAGGGTCTTGACCCTTCCTGGAGTGGTTGTAAAATTGTAATATATATATAGGTAATATATATATAAATATATAGATATATATATATTATATATATATATATATAATATATAATATATACTATAATATATATAATATATATATATATATATATATATATATATATATATATAATGGCGTATCCAGGGGGGGCCAGGGAAGAAAGGAGCAAGGTTTGAGTGATATATATATAATATATATATCATATATATATATATATATATTATATTCTATATATATATAATAGTATTATATATATATATATATATATATTATATATATATATATATAAATATATATATATATCCTGCCCCTGCCCCTGCCCCTTCTGGCACTTTGATGGGGCCGATTGGGGGGCCTTGCGTTGCTTCTACGCTAACTATAATTGGAGTGGACTGCCTTTTGTTCTCTGGTGACGCTTCCCGACTTCTGCGCTAAGGTGGGAGCATGTAATCGTTGATGGGATGAGTAGGTTTCTCTTCTTTTTCTCTAAATCTTTCTCTCCTCATAATCCATGGGTTCGATCGTGCTTGTTCTCTGGCCATCAAGGCTAGAGACAGTGCGTATCGGGAGTGGAAAATCTCGTTCTCCTATCACTACTGGCGATATACATTCTGCAGAAATCGTTGGCACGGGATACTCTTCGACGAGCAAAAGCGGGCTTTATAAACGAAAGTGCGCTAACGCTCCTTGGTTTTCCTACTGAAAAATCTTTCTGGCCTCCTGCCAAAAACCTCTCTAACAATTCTCCTGTAAATCTGTCTTTCCTCTCTTATTCGCTCTGATGGTTCTGTTTGCTAATTCTCCAACTGAAAAGGCCAATCTCTTCGGCTCCTATTTTCCTCTACTCAACCCTGGACGATTCTGGCATTCCTCCTCCTCCTTCTTCTTCCTCTCAGGTGTCCTATGCTTTGCCTGTGATTACATGAGATTACATTTGATGGGCTCCTGAAATCTACGATCGTTAGGAAGGCGGGTGGCCGGATGGCATTCCTCCCGAGTTTTGAGGGAGTGGTGCTTCCCTGACCCCGCCCCTCGTTCACTATATTCTCTATGTCTCAATACTAGCTTAGATTAGATTAGATTGATCTGGTTAGGTGGTGGTCCTCTATTGAAGGCCCTTGTCACTGCGACCGAAGCGCACTTGATCTTTTGTGACACGCTTGTCTTTAAACTCCTGGTTTCATATACCCAGATTTTCCAGCAGGAATTTCAGGACTCTTCAGGAGACGAAGTTTTGATATCGTAAGGCTCCAGTACATCCCTCTGCCAATACCAGTATCTTTGCCAGCTTAAAGCTTCGCAATTACATAGAATGTGTTCCGCCGTTTCTACTGCTTCGCGGCAGTAGCGGCATGTATCACATTCAACTTTTCCCATTTTCTTGAGGTGATATCTGACTGACTGGCCCATGTCCAGTCAGAATGCCAGTCAGAATTCGAAGATCAGATCTACTCAGAGCAAGCATTTCTTTTGCCTTTCTCGGAGAGAGATCAATCAGATCTTTAGCCTGTCTGAGACCAGGGATGCTTGTCCAGTAATTGGTCATAGCTCTATGTTCCCATTGTTTCAGAAATTCTTTAATGTGGGTCTTAGAAAGTCCACAGAAGGGTTCCGGACCACAGTAGGCGGTTCTGGCTCCTTCCTTAGCGAGGCGATCAGCCTCCTCATTGCCTGGTACACCTTGATGCCCCGGCACCCACATCAGATTAACTCTGTTGTGTTGAGCCAGTTGCTGCAGGGTACGTTGACATTCCCAAACCAGTTTAGAGTCACATGCAGGAGCTCAGAGCCCCGATAGCCGCCTGACTATCAGTTGCCACAGAGATCTTTGCCCCTCGCATCCCTTTTTCTATGTTTATTCTGGCACAAGCCATTATAGCGTAAATCTCCGCTTGAAAGATGGTGGGCAAATCAGCCATGGCAACACTACACCTGCAATTGCGACCGACCATACCCACGCCACTCCCACCATCTATCACAGATCCATCAGTGTACCACATAATGGTTCCTGATTCAAGTTTAGGACCTCCGTTATCCCAAGTTGAACGATTTGTAAGAAGGATTTTATACTTCTTTCCAAAGCTTTTTTGTTTTGGCATTAGGTCCGAGACTAAAATGCCCATTTGCATCTCTGGTACATCTTCCAAAATTCGAAGGTGTCCGAGTCCAGTTCTTAGTTTAATTTGACCAAGAATGGCCAGTCTGGTTGCACATGACATGGCCTGGCCTCCCTTCTGATGTGCAAATATAGAGGAAGGAGGCCTATCAGTGCCTCCATGGCTGCAGTAGGGCATGTATGCATTGCCCCTGTGATCGCTAGGCATGCAAGCCTTTGCAATCTTTGCAGTTTATTTTGTGCAGTCCTTTGTTCAACTTTCGGCCACCAAACAAGTGAGGCATAGGTGATTATAGGTCTGACTACAGTTATGTATAACCAATTGGTCATTTTAGGATTCAGTCCCCATGTTTTGCCAAGACAAGCATTTTCCGGCATGTCCATAGGGTCATCGTACCTTTATCCACTACCCTTTTAAGGTGTGGATTCCACGTACGTTTTTGATCTAGGATTACTCCAAGATATTTGACTTCAGTGGAAGGGTTAATAGTGACATCACCAATCTTGGGAGCCATGTATCTTAGCTTCCTCTTCCTGGTGAAGGGCACTATTACGGTTTGGTTGGATTGATGTTTAGTTCCCTTTCCAAACACCAATTGAAGGATATATTGAGGGCATGTTGCATGACATCTTGTAAAATTTTTATGCCTGCCACTAATAAATAATTACAAGGTCATCCGCGTATCCTTGCAACCTCAAATCCGGATTCACCTAGTCTGGTGAGGAGACCTATCGACCACCATGGTCAATAAAGGGGTGAAAGTACCCGCTCCTTGGGGGCATCGCCCTCCCAGATGTCCACAGCTGAATCATCTCCCCTCCAGTTCAGACGTAATACGTCCCTTGTACCCAACATTTCTTTTATCCAAGCAATCGTTGAGGGTCCGACGCCCTTGGAGGCGGCGACATCCTCCATGGTTACATGCATGGGGCTATCAAAAGCACCCTGCACATCCAGGAAAGCACAAACCGCCACCTTCCTTGTGATCTAGCGCTCCTTCTATCTTGGATACCAAGCTATCTAGGGCGCCAACTGTTGATCTACCGGACTGGTAGGCCCATTGATTAGAATGGATTTTCTTTTCTATCGAATTTTCCACCCTTATGTGGTAGTCTAGCACCTTTTCTATTGTTTTCAAAAGAAATGATGTAAGACTTATAGGTCGATTGGATCTGGGGTCAGACGTGGACCGTCTCCCCGTCTTGGGGATAAAACCACCCTTACTTTCCTCCACAGCTGGGGAATGTATCCCAGGGCATAGCTTGCCCTAAACACTCTCACCAGCAGCGGAAGCAGACTCTCCATTTCCTGTTGAAGCAAGGCTGGGAATAATGCATCCCTCCAGGAAATTTATATGGGCCGAAGGAATTTATTGCCCATTCTATCCTATCAGGGGAGAGAAGACTCTTTCAGACAGACTTTCCGTCCATCTAATAGGTCTCCTACCATCATCCCATATATCAACTTCCTCCCCGTCGTCAACTATTACATTGTGCGCGGAAAGTGAGTGTTTATAAGTTCCACTAAGGTTTCCCTGTGGTCCTTTGTATAGACTGCCGTCTTGTCTTTAAGAGAAGGTGGCCCATTAGATTTGGTCTTTGAGAGCACTTTAATGTAGACCCACGCCGTTTCAGATTGGCTCTCATGCTTTCACATAGGTCTTCCATGATCTTCTTTTGGATTTCCTAAGTTCCTTTGTTATAAGCGGTTTTTAGGGCAGTTTTGTAATGCTTCCCAATTTTTATCGCGCTTAGCTTTATTTGAAGAGTTTCTGGTTTTGAGATCTTAGAGTGGTTAGCTCTTGATTCCACCAGGGGACGCCTCTAGTTATCCCTCTTTTTTTCAGAGGACAACTATTTTCATATGAATCTTGTATAATTGATTGCAGTTGGGTAGTGGACACATCTAGGTCCTGCACATCAAACAGTTCCCCCATATCCTCCACGCGCTGTTTAAGGAGCTCTTTATACAAGTTACAGTTTGTTAGCTTAGGTATTCTCCGCTCCCTCCTGCTACTTTCTCTTAAAGCTATGATTTTTCGAACCTGGATGGTGTCTATGGTCCGAATGAATACTTTCATCAGACACATCACCAGTTCGAATCTGTACTACCCATAAGTGGCTTTACTAGGTTAAGGTTCTAAGACCTCCCTTGTCCTGTTCGATGTGATGAATGTG
>JABUQX010030882.1:0-20000 GCA_015478945.1 Trachelipus rathkii
GGTCTCTCTCTCTCTCCTCTCTTATATATATATAATATATATATATATATATATATATATATATAATATATATATATAATATATATATAATACTAATATATGATATTATTTATATATATATATCAGAGGTGACTCCTACACTCGGGCTGCTCAGGCTTAACCCGAGTTATCATTAGAGAAACGATCGATTTTCTTCAAATTTCATAAAGTATTACGAATAAAATTCTCTTATTTTTAACGAAAATTGGCCAATATGAAGAAAATATTCATAATAATATAAAAGATTAATATTAAAATATAAACAAAAAGTAGTGAGAATCGTTCCACCATGAATAATGATATTTTCAATTCATTTATAAAACGTGAACGGGCTCCGCTCATCCGAAATAGCAAAGGTAAAATTTTTTAGACAGTGTACACTATACATATTCGCAAATTTAAATTTTTTTTTTTTACAATTTGCTGTTTTTTTTTCTTAGGAATCTAATAAAACAATTCACTTTTATTTTAAAAAAAAATTAAATAAACATTTATTTGTTCTTAAATGCACATTTTTTTTACCAAAAAATGAATATTTAAATTTTAATTACTTCAATAAAAAAAAATAACTTGAAATAATATAGACATTCAAGAATTTAATTATTTGAATTAAAGAAAACTTTTTTAATTACAATTAAAACTAATAAGTAAATAATGTGAATATAATTTGGTTGTTTAAAATATATATTATATTATATATATATATATATATATATATATATATATATATTAGAAAAAGGTACATAAATAAAATAATAAAAACATTTTATATAAATATAATATATATATATATATATATATATATATAATTATATAATATATATATATATATAATATATATAAAATATATATATATATTATATATATATATAATTAATAATAATATTATATATAGAGAATAGAGAAGAGAGAGAGAAGAATGAGAGAGAGAGAGAGAGAAGCCCGAGTAGTAAAAAGTTTCACACACACACACACGCATATTATATATATATATATAATTATATAAATATAATATATTATAATATATATATATTATAATATATATATATATATATAATTATAGATATATATATAAATATATATATATAATATATAATATAATTAAAAAATTAGTTAAATATTATCACAATATAAATAATTTAGTAAGAAAATTAAACCATACTTGCAACACAAGAACTAAACCCACGTAATTTAAAACAATAAAAAAAGTAAACAATAAAACATTTGCAACACCAAATTTAAAAAAAGAGAGCTAAGATTAAAAATAAACAGACACCAAGGCTTTCGACTCCTACACCTGGAGGTCTTGATTCAAGTAATTGTGAAAACTTTAAAAAAGGAAAAATTTCTAATATGAAACACTGGACACTAGACAGCTTTATAAACAAAAGTTGTCTCAGTTGGGTTCCCCCCTCTCCCAATTATTAGGAAGAATATATATATATATATATATATATATATATATATATATATATATATATAATATATATATATATATATATAGCATGCGAATATATATAAAAAAAAAATAAAAAATAAATTATATAATATATATATATATATATATATATATATTTTACAGTTTTCACCATCACTCACGGGCAAAGCCCTATTCAAGGAGGGTTGTAGTTCGCTCAAAAGATCACCCTCTAGAACAAATCACGAAGATGAGCACAGACGCAGGCTTTAAAGTGAGAGAGACTGAACTCAGCAGGAAACACATAAGATGGAAGAGAATTCCAAAGAATAGAGGTGGCAGGAAAGAAGGAAGCACCGCACCGAACTAACCTGGAGTTACCAATATCAACACAAAACTCGTGCGCAGATACAGCACCCCTTGTGCTACGAGGGCGTCGTAAAAGTGGTGGTACGCGAGTGTTAAGTTCCCTCGAGCACCTGCCGCTGCAGTACCTATAGAATAGATATATAGCATCAACATCACGCAGCAAAGATAGAGGGTTAAGTGAACTATAAAGTACAGGACAGTTTATAAGTCTTTTAGCCTTTGACTCGACTTTATCCAAAAGCCGGATGAAACCGGAGCCTCCTGATATGAGAGCAGTACTCCATACAAGGGCGGATGAGACCCTTGTATAACTGGAGTAACTGAGAAGAGGATAAAAAGTCTCGCAGTCTAAACAGAACTCCCAATTTCATTGAGGCCGCCCTAGCAACCATTATGATATGAGGTTTCCAAGACATTTTTTTGGTTTATGTTAAGGCCAAGTATGTTTATATTGTCAGCAGGAGATACGAGAGAATCGTCGAAAAAGATAGGAAAGTTAGAAGGTGTTTTAGAGAGGAAGATTTGTATAAGTTGGGCTTTTAAAGAATTGAATTTCACAACGTTGAGACGACCTTTCTCGGAAATTCTATCCAGATCAGCGAGAATAGAATCGGAAAGATTAAGAGGGAGCAAAATTGAAATGAGTTGAAGGAGGAAGGGTCGAGTCATCGGGATATGAGTGGATAGAGTTAGATTTGCAGGTGAGAAGATCATTAATGAAAAGTAGGAATAAAGGTTAGGAATAAGACGGAACCTTTCAGAAGCATTATTATGTCAGGAAGGAAGAAGAAATACCCCCAGCTATAACGGCGATTTGAAGCGATTCGAAAAAGAGCTAGACTTGAATAGGCAAAGTAAAGGAGAAACCCAAAGGAGGGGAGCTTGAAGAGCAGTGACGCGTGCCATACCCGGTCAAATGCTTTGGATATGTAAAGCGCCACCTCGCAAGTCTCCCGTAGTTCCTAAGAGCGGAAAACCATAAATCGGTTAGATAAGAAAGTATATCACCAGTAGATCTCGAGCGCCGAAAGCCGTACTGGCGATCGGGAAAAGGGAATGCAGTTTCCAGATTGATCTGAAAGAGGTGAGAGTGAGAATTGTTTCAAAGAATCTAGTTGCCCAATTTACGTATAGATAGAGCGAGTGAAAAGGGTTGGGGTGGTGATAAACGTTTGTGGTAGCCCGTTAATATGTTCCGTGTATATTATTTTTTTTAAAGATAGCTTTAAGAGGAATATCATAGTAATTTGCCCTAATTGTGAATAATTGTCTGAAATATTATAGGTTTGTGAGCGAATTATCGAAATTTCCGAACAATCTTTATCACAATTGGTGTGAAAATGGATTTCTAGGTATGCACACATTATATGAGAACATTAATCAATGTTGTAACGGAACCTATGCCTAAATTTTTGCGCTATCTACCTCACTCATATGTAACATGAATCTTTTTACTGTCTCTCTGTAGAGACACTTGAGATGTCCATTATGAGTGCAATAGTGAGCTTGCACGATCGAACCATGGATTAGAGGAGAGAGAAAGATTTGAGTCGAAGAAGGATTGAACTAATTTGCTGAATCTATCCGGGAGCAGAATATGTACAATCTCCAACCACAAATTTGTCGGTGAATATATAAGCTTCGCGAAAATCGAGCCAATCAGAGGAGCACATAGAAAACAAGATGGCGCTATTCGTTCTCTAAATTTTAATTATATATTAGTATAGTATGTTAAGATAATGACAACGCCAAGAGCCTATCCCTAATCAGGCATAAACTCACGAATCATAGTTTAACTAATTTACTATGTGATATAATATGAATTGGAATCTAACAACGTTTATATGTATAGTACTAAATAAGAATATAGGTAATAAATAAGAGAACAAAATTTTATAATTAGCCATTGATACTTTAAACTATATTAAACATTATATAAAATATTCTGTATGTTATGAGGACACAAAAAACATGAAACATATTTGGAACAATAGGCGCATATATTCTAATCTTAAAATCTGTAAATCTCATATGAGCTTTGTCTAAAGCGACATTTCAAAATAGGTATATATTGCCCATTCGAATAATACTTCTTTCTGTAATATTCGTTTATACCACACCTCAACAATATAAAATTTTGTATACAAGCCCGTAATACAACTGTATACAAAGTGCTCCTATCAATATGTAGAAGAGAGCGCCCGACCAAAAGTGGTATCAGTTGTACGGGGTCATACGTCTCGCAGAGCTATCAAGATTACTATTTTTGTTCGATTCCTAGCCATGATCGTGATAAATTTATCTATATTATTTATCAGTGAAATAGTTTTCTCGCAATGTATCATAATATGACAGAATTATATTTATCTAAAATAGGTACCACATTGACTAATCTTGATTTGCGAGCGATGGTTGGTTCGCGTGTACCGGGCAACTTCTAATATAATGCGATATTCATCAAGAGGATTTTGCATTCTATCGATTATATAGAAATATCCATAAATGTATATAGAATTTAGAATTATATGGAGAGTACACTGTTTAAGAAAAGTCAAACAGGGATGGACAAAATCAGTTCTATAAAACCTAATAGACTGAGAGAGATTTATCTTTATTATCTCTCCTGCGATGGTTAACTGTCATCTATCTGGAATATATACCACCTTCAAAACTACTTACCTCCTCAATCTGTCGTGGTGCGCCAACAATTGCATTATCCTTTTCACGAATCAGAATTCACAGTGTAATTCTAGCAAGCATGAGTTTATATACACGCACAAACATGTGTTGAAAGCTGGACTCATATACTGGTGCTCCACAGACTATCTTCTCTTCTAGGTCAAATCTTAGCTTTCACCAAAATCTAAAAATTAATATCCTTAGCAACGTGAGCCTATAGCGTGCCTACACATCACGCAAATTTACCCATGGCACTTCTATTACATACGAAGAGACATCTATCTTAATATATAGTGCACAAAAATAAGCTTATTATCACATAATAGAAAATAAATTAAAAAAAACTAAACAAACAACATCTACAAATATTCTATTATACTGCGCGTTAAGTGAAAATCTGTGCAGAAGTGGCAGTATTTCAATCCAATTATTTACACTTTCTAAATCCCTCTACTGATAACGGCTTCATCTTTAATTTGAAATAATGAGATAAGTATATAGGTGAATTTTATATGTATAGAGATAATAATTAATAATATTATATAATATAAATATAAAATCAGATTTAAAAAGCAAACATAACATATATATATATTAAAGGTATATATTACTATATATATATTATGAAGTATATATATTATAATGATATATTTTGCTAATCATCAACAACAAATCAGTGTTGAGATACCACCTTACTTTACCAAGTTACTTATATACTTAATTAAAAAGAAATTAAATATGGATTCTTTTCTTTCATCTTGACATCCTGCATATACGCTCAGAAACACCAAATCCAAAACAGCAGTGGGTGCACCCTGACACCATTAATTTATATACACTCTTGGTGTGCTATAATGAATTATCGTTATACTGGAAATTAGCATACTTATATGAAGACAGTATGTAATAACTATATGATATACAAGTTAATATCATTATACTTAATTAATTAAAATACATAGCAAGCGAAAACTATTATAGCCAGATTACCTTTTAATGGTTACTTATTAATCTATAGGGCTATTCACACTAGGTACTGGTCTATTACAGCTATATTAAAAAGAATAAAGATGACACTGCTGAACGAAACACTATCACTATGTATAAAAAATGATAAGATCATATTAGTATAAATTAACACCTGACCCAAGAGAGGAAAAGAATCGTGTGTTAACTTTTGATGAACAAAATCACGGAAGTAAATTTGGAAATACAACTCGGTTGAGAATCTCAATATAACTCACCCTGTAAAGATATTATTACCCAATCAACACGTAGATGATAACACAATATTCAGCACACATGAGCAGTGCCTCTTACGAGGCGTGTGGAAGTGAGCCGAGAGAGTGTGCGTGACATTGTGTTTATAAAAGAACTATGTAAAATATTGGGCAAAGGTTGGCCTCTGGCAACCAAAAATAATTAAAGAGTTTATTTTTTTCTTAATATTTAATAAAAAGAATTAAAAATTTATCAATGCTTAAGTGAAGTGAATTATGAACATTGAAAGGGAAAATATAATAGAATATTTTTATAATCTCCAAAAGTCATACAATAGTGAAGTTTTTTATATTAGAATAAGTAGTATATTATCAAATGTATTGTCTATCTAAACTAGAAACAATATAAACTATAATTAAAAACAAATTTATATAATTCAAATTACTATACTTTATATTATTTTGATTTTTAAGATTAAAAATATTATTTTAGTTATTTTAAAATTATAATCTGATAATTAATATTATAAAATTCCTAAAATTTTAGCGACTTGAATTTTCTTGACTAAAAAAAGATTAACGATAATTTTTATATTAAATATTATATGGTACCAATAATAAATAACGTAATAATAATATAATAAATATAAACTTTAAATTTATATAAATAATAGTTTAATAGTATATATCCCGTTTCTAAGATATTTTAAATAACATAACTTAAGATATTAATAAATCAATAAATATATAAGGCCTTAATCAATTAAGTGCTCAATTATATAAGAAAAAGTAGTCCTATTGTCAAATGATTAAGAGATATAATAAAGCTTTGGATTATGTAGTAAGTGAGAACCAAATCTTTTTACAACTAATGACTACTTGGAGGTGGGGATTGAAAACAATTCTGTCCTATTAGGACGAACAATAATTTTCTATACTAATTTGTTGTACTACTTGGATGTGGAAGTTAACACATCCAAGTAGTTTCTACATAGTTATATATTAGATGATTTAGCATTTTGAATTGATAGAGATAAATATTATATTTATTTATAGTACGCATTAATATATTATAATAGGAATTATAAGAGTGACGTGTGCATCATTATATTATAAATTCCTCTATTGTTATTATTTAAAAAATTAAGTAAAGAAATAAACTTACATTATAAATGTATATAAATCTATATTACTTCAATTCTGTTATTTACAATTAATTAAATTAGTAGGAATTATCAGAGTGACGTGTGTATCACTATGATTATAGATAAATAATTGTTCATTAGAAAAAAAACTAATTTATTAAAATATTTTTATTAAATTCAGTAGTGTAATAGTTATTGGATTATTAAAAACAGTAATGTTAAGTAAAATAACAATTATTATGAATTCTTATAAAATAATAAGTTCATTATAGGTATGTTAATAAAAAAATAGTTTAATGAACATTATTTCTGTGAGAGGTTATTTAAAAATCTGCTTTAGGTTATTATGGATAAAAATTTAATCCCTTTAATTAATTGACCATAAAAGACCAAATACAGAATTCTGATGATATATATAATTCTAAATTATATATAAAAACTTATAAATACATATATCAATTAAGTGTTATCTCTAATTTTTTTGATTTAAAGAGGATAATTCCACTTAGGTTTAAAATTATTTAAATTATTCTTATATAAAAATTCTATAAAATAAAAATTTCAGTAATATTACTACTTATAGATTTATATTAACCTCATTAAATTATCTCTCTCCAGTTGTAATGGGCATCGGATATTACAAATATTTAGTGCATTTAAGCTAGGATAAAATCACCGATACAATATCACACAATTACTACATATATAATTAAAATAGCTTTTTTATACGATACTCGATACCCAACCTGAATACTTTGAGCTATACTACTTGTTACCTTTAGTGACACGATACCACGTAATAAAATACGATAATACATTGAGTATTCGGGTACCTATATAGATACATGAGTATCTAAGATACTATTAAAACTATAATAGTATTATTATTTGCAAATATATAATAAAAATATAGGTTATAATATATATATATAATTATATATAATATATATATATATATAATTAATGTACAGCTACCTTTGGAAGGACAGTAAATATACAGAATCTTTGATAGTGACTAATTATATTATAAAATAATAAGCTATTAAAAATTAAAATATACAAAACAGAGATAATATAATTTTACAATTACAGCTTAGTAAAAATGCAATTTATATGTCTATTATATTTTACCTGCTAACGAGAGAAGAACCATCAATTATTACTGAATCAAAGAATTGAATTCGTATCATTTAATCAAACAACTTTTCTTAATTCATTACATTTGCAGCTCCCATAAATCTTATTTTTGAAAGAAGTTCATCTATTTAAGATCTAAAAAAAGGAGAAAACAATAAAACGTGGTGTGAATTGAAGAAAACACAAACAAACTAATGCTCTACTGATAATTATCAATCATTACACTGAATTTATATGCCTTATTAAATAATACACCAAAAACTGTTAAAAACATTTTCATCAGATTATTAATATATGGTAATATATAATAATAAACTGCACAAACTGATGAGTCTTATTCTTATACTGGGGGCTGTGAAGATGTAATATGGTTATGGTTATATAATTGTTAGTTTATTGTTATTATAAAAAATAAGTAAAATAATACTGTGACACTAAAATACACGTGAGAGTGAGGAATAAAATATTTTTTAGGACATAGAGATTTTTACCAAGAGTCACGAGGAGTATAAGGTGTTTATTGAGTTATCTTGTGTGTGTGCAAAATAAGTCTATGGAAGAACGCTTCCCTAGTATGTGTCCAAGATCGACTTCCTACGCGTCAAGTAGAGTTACTCTGTGCTATCCTGAAATGGAGCTACGACACCAATCTGAGTAATATTTGCTATTCAATCCTATAGAGGTTAGATAGCGACACGACGAAAAATAGGGCTCTATCACAGACACTAAATCTGTATCATATAACACAACAAGACTGAGGGAACGGACTATAATGTCACACGTACATTGCTTTAGTTTTGGCTGTGATCTTGGACCGACCTTGTTATCTTGGGAAAGGGAATGGTATTTGACTATCTATATTTTCAATTAATTCTACCTAAGTCCTTTTCTTGGATCTTATATCCTATAATATTCGATTCTTATTTAATGTGGGTCTAAAAATAGAGAAGTTTTTGCTTATGTCATCTGATAGTTTAAATGATATAATAAAATATTATATGATCATTTAAAAACGTGCTTTAAGACAATTGTGATTATCTTGGACTGACCACAATGAAAGTCTTAACATTATTTTCTAAGCTTTGTAGTTTATCATTGGAGCACATTTGATCACTCCTACGAACTTCTTCTATCGGAAATCTGTCATCTGTTATAAGGAACTCATGTATATATGTGCGTAGCACACATATACTCGCTTTTGGATACTATATGTTCGATGTGGTCAAGAAAGTGCTCAAAACACACACAAAATTACATATGGAAATGAGGTACTATATACTGATTATATTTATGTAAAAGTGGGCTTAAGATATATAATTTTTATCAACTGCTAAGAAGAGATTGCTACCCATTACAATAAATATATACAATTACCTCAAAAGTAAAGACATTATGTAAGTTCCGAGAGTACAAAGTGAGGCGTACAAACTATTTATTTCACTAAAGTACCATAAAACATATGTTTCTCCTAACTTATGTAGTCAATTATTTATATCAAGTTATTATAGATATGATATAAATGCTATAATTGAAAATCTTAATTATTTATATATATATAATTTAAAAATCTTTATGTTTATCTTATATTTAGGTATTATTTGCTACTAGATCTCAGTATTACAACTCCAAAAAATAATTACAAGTTGCTTCTGAATTAATTTTTGGTTTAATAATTATAATTAATTATATAGTCATATAATGAACGGTATATATATATATTATATAACTAAGCTAATATCACATAATAAATAATTAATTCCATAAAGTAATAAAAGGATAGTTCTAATTATAATTACTTTTTACATTAATAATACTTAATTTCATACTTTAAAATATTTTTTAAATAATAATATGTATTATAGATATATATATCTCAATACTACAAGTATTTATTTAGTTATTTAGTTATATAATTATTTATAATGAGCTTCTACATAGGCTTATGAATAATAAAATGTTTAATATATTATTATTAATTACCCACATAAACGAAAAAATTAAAAGCATGTAACACAACTCGGAACCATGAAGGTTTATTTGACACAAATTTAATCACCTTGAAAATTCTAACTACAAAATACGATGATATAATGATATATATTAGATCTATTATCATATCTAATAAATAAAAATTTTATCTGATAAGAAAAGTCCAAAAGAAATTGAAATATTAAAATAAGAGAAGAGTGCGAAAAGCTGATAAGATGTGAGAATGAATAAATCATAAATAAATATCTCATTCTAATTCTACTACCTACTATACCCTACTATACTTTCAGTGTAGACAGCGGCCGAGTTCGTGTGAACTACCATAATAAATATATTATATCTTTATACTCTAATAATATACTAATCCTAATGATGGAAATGTCATTTGTAATTACATATACAATAATAAATAAATTATGATGTAGATATAGTAATATCAATATTTACTCACCTTATAACCGCTCCCAGGGAAGGGCTTCAAAAGGGAACACTCTTCTAGTAGTGTTGTCAATGCTGAATGGTGTGCCAAGTAGCTTCTATCTATCACTATTCATTCATCTATATATACCTACCAAGAGGAAACTCCTCCGTATCTTTAACACAATGTCTCACAGAGTCATTTTTCTGCATCATCTACTGAAGTTTCAGATGCTGATCCTCAATAGACACGTGCACGTTGCCTCTCTCACTACGAGAACACTACTCTTATGCCACATTCCTTTTGTTCTACACTTCTTTAGCGACATTCATAATGAAAGGATTCTTGTTACCTACTGTGATTCTATCCATCGAACTTCCCTAAAATACTACCATCACGTTCGTGACCACACAAAACTACCTCTCGCTGTTTCACTCGATCAACCCTTTTTTCAAAGGAGGCGTGATATTTTGTTCAGCTCAACCTCACCTGTGCACAATCTTGGAGTCCTAGTGTCAATCATCAAATCAACAAATGTTGTATTTAAATAATAGTTCGTTTTATCTAACTCCATATAACTCCTCGCTACACCAAGAATTATCACATATTAAAAGTTTTTCTATAAATTTTCGTAAATAGTGAGACACTTATATCATAGGAGGTAACTAGTGCACACTCGACACTGTCACCCTCACCTCAAGGCAAAGGGAAGCCTTAAGATCGTTTAAGCAACTTATATGAACGAATCTTTGTTAATAAATCTCCTATTTATCCTGCTGCTGTAATATGTGAATTCGTTCATGTACTTCTATCAAATCGTACTGACCACATATATAGTTAGAATAGGTGTTAACATCTCTTCGAATAATCACCCTTTTCCAACCTCCATACTCATTTGTTATTTAACCTCTGTTCACAAGTATATATGGGATAGACACCCATAGTGTTACTTAAAAGATTGATAACTTCTATTTTTGAATCTAAACAAAATAACCATACTTGTTTACACATTCTTCATATTGTAATTTAGTCCACCTATATCCACTTCCTAATTTAATAACCACTGCAACACACCATACTCTCCAGAATTATTGGGCATTTTCTCCACCATTCGTTATTCTCAGTGCGCCGCTAATCCCCACAGAGTACCTATACTCTCAAGCATCTATCCCCTTTGCTTTTATCTCCATAATACCACAACACCTCAACCTAATTATTTCTAACATTTCTTTTCTGTACGTAATATTACACTATGTTCACTTGATAGATATCCGTTAGGCGAGCCACCACTCTAAGCCTAATTAAGGAAAATACTATATCACACATGAGTCAAACACACCCGATCCCAAACACATTCTCTATGGAAACCACTATTCACTCACGGTTCTATTTCTATATCACTCACAAGCTCCCCCACACCACTCATAGAGGCAATAATCAACAAAGAGTGTTTTCTTTCTCAAATATATAGCTTTATCACAGGTTAATATATCCTGTGCCTTATTTTCTGATCCCTATACTTTATACACTCACCTCAACAATTGAAGAATGATTGTGCTATCATAAAACAAAGAAAAGTGCGAGACTTTTGTGACTACACTACGCATTCTCATGTTTGGACTCCAATTCTCCTCACAACCAGTTTTCCCTAATCAATTTATGTCTCATTGGTGGTCTCTACACTAACAATAGTTATCACTATGTCTGTTTTCCATTATCTAGTGACGAAATAAACTTATGATCGGTTCGTGCCAGTTTGAGCGTGCGCTCACGTTGCGAATTCTCATTATAATATTCCGAACTTTATCTACCATTTCTTTCTTAGCATAGCACTTGATACCATGGAGCACTCTTTTATTACTTCTTGTGATAGAAAGAAGACATTATCTCACACTTGTCACCAACATCTTTCATTTCTACTTTTCTCATATAAAAGTCACACAATCATTATAACTATATTCGATCCATAGTGAGTCCTTATCACCTTTCACCTCTCTTTACCTCTCTCATTCCTCCCCCGCTAATTTCTTATAGCTATTTTCCTCTTTTAGCATTCCCCACCAAATCCGCCCAACCCTGGCTTCATTTCGTCAATATTAACAGTTCCATTCATTGAAAAGAATTTCCAGTATATCAAGTCTCTGAGCGTTTGTGTCACTGTATTTTGAAATATACATAACAAACACACAAAAAAGGAATAAAACCATGAGCTTTTATCTCTTTTTCTGAATAGTTGTTCCCACAACTTTTCACTCTGTTAGAGTGGCATACACACTAAATTAAATAATTCGATATCTCTATTTTGATCCACAAGATCACACTTAAAAATATACAAATTCGCTTTCACCTATATTGTGTCTCAAGACGAAAATCCATCCCCACACTATTTCCTACACACGTGTTCTACGCTCTCCATTATTAATGCGATTGCTATATATCTTTAAAGCACATCTTATCCTTTCACTCTCTTCTCCTTGCACTTCTTATGTAACATTCATTATCCAATCATTATACTAGACTGAGAATAGCCCTGATGTTCTATAGAGAGTGTATAGCGTATATTTTATTATTTTTCCTAAAATCACAACCTCTCATCAATTAACTGGCTTTATTCACATGCTTCTTTTTGGATTAGAGACCTAACTCCACACACCAAAAACTTTATCATCTCTTATCAATACCATGTAGCGCCACTCATTTAGTAGTAGGTATATGGACAATATTCTATTCTGACTCTCACTACCATAATCGAGTTTATACCTCACAGTGTCTTCTCTACATAGTCCCTTTGCTATTGTCACGTATTTATATATGCCTGTGCTGTGTAATCTCCCTTCCTATCTTCTCTGGACGTCCGTGTGCATAAGTGATAATATATATTCAACGCGGTATTGGACTTAATTAGTCCACCTATCATTAACTTAACATTTCTCACCTTTCCTTAACTCACTTAGAACATCTCTTTCACACAGTGAATCATAAACTCCTTTTATTTTGTGTTATATTTTTTTTTTAATATAAGTTTTTTAATCATCATTATTTTTACTTTTGCACTGGTGTATTCCTGTCACTAAACAGACTTATATGCATTTGTTCTTACCATCACCAGGAGTGCCGATTACCCAATAACTATTCTTGTATGATCCCAATTTAAAAGTATATAACGTGTATTTACTACCATGTGCCATGGCTTCTTCTCTCACCAACTCTACACCGATACACATGTGTAGCCTTTTACCATAAACATTCATATATAACATTAAGATCAACATAGATTTTATATTATATAAATTAACTAGATCTCTGATTTCCAGAGATTTAATCTAGTGATTTATTGTTCCATTCTAATAATTACTTAGTTTGATTTAATATCTTATATGATGCGTGACGAATCCTCAGTTTCGAAAATTAAATTAACAAAACTCACCCAAATCTCATTGAAATTCTTAATTCCACCAATTTACCACTTATATTAATATATTAAGAGAGCTGTCTCAACTTTATACAACCAACTATTCTCCTGTTCGAATAATTATATGTTTTATCCTCTTCTTCATCCAATGACACTTGACAACCACAATACTATATTATACTACCAAATTAACTTCATAATTTTCTTATCTCTCTTCTTCCTACACGTCAACTATATAAGAAAATAAAAATTTTCTGTGAATAGATAAATAGAATAAATACAAGATAATATGCTAAACGTTATAGCCGAATAAAATACGTTAGTTTAGCTTGAATTATTATATAACGTTATTCCATTGTGGAAAATAATTATCATATAATAATAATATTATATTATTATAAATTATAATACACTATAAAGTATATAAATAAGAATAATATTATAAATATATTTATATCACTTATATCATTGTACTTATTATAAGTGAGTATATGAGATCAAATACTACACTCTAAATGAGCATGCTAGCTTTGGGCGAACATTATCATTCACACATTAAGATGAAGCTATGCTATCATGGCATGTCTATATGTATATGAATCAGAGGTGAAACACGGAACTAATAAGAGTAAGATTCTTTATTCCCACACACGAATACACTTATCAGAAAAAAGTATGACATTCATCTTATGAAGCAGTAAGCTACTCTCACAGAATATACGTCTGACTGATATGTCTACCAGTATTACGTGCAGGAAATTATGTGATGGGTAAGCGTTCTAATCTACACGCCTTTGATAAATCCAACATATTGCTCTCAATTCGATCGAATGTCTCAACACGTTTGACAGTCGACACAGATGAACTTGTGTATCTTCTAAGGATCACCAGAGTTCAACTTATATCTTACATCACAAAACTTTATTATTATATGTAACTAGGTATATCCCCTTATAAGATACGAATAATTAATTCTATAAAGTTATGAGTTAACCCTATATAGCTACTATGTATAATATATAAATATATTATATATAATTATATATTAAATATATATATAATATATATATATATATATATATAATATATAATATATATATTAATAATATATATTTATATAATTAATTAATAATATATTATAATATATATATTATATTATTAAAATAAATATATATATATTATATTATAGGGTACATATTGTTATGATCTGTACTGTAATTTTTTTTCTGAAAAAAATTATTATTCTGTGTATATTTCAAAAATAAATAAAATATATTTCTAAGTATCAGGATAAAGTTTTAAGAGTTAAGTTTAGTTTTATTTAAGAAAATTTATTTAGTTGGCCAAGTTATTCTGTGCAAAAATCCTAAGGGATAGCTTATGCCATCTAAAGAATTTTTTCTTAAAAAAACTTTACTTAACTTTATAATATAAAAACTTTATTTTAAAGGGAATTTTATCACTTCATTTTTTTGAAACTGTATTTTTTATTTTATTTGATGGAACACAAGTTTCAGGTACACCAATCTTCCACACACACAAAATATAAATAGAATTATACTCGTCCTATTCTATATTATTTGGAAATGTAAAAGCATTAGGGTTTAGAGTTTATATTATTATTGAGTCATTATACCTAATATTTCTGGATTAGTATATGATACTGCATAATAAACTTAACACATGTAAATATATATATAATATTATATATAATATATATATATATGTATTATGTAAAAATAACTAAATTGGACATAATATAATAAAGGAATTATACCTCACCAAAAATAATAATAATATAAAATATAACACATACAAAAATTAATGCATAACAATCACTTGTAAAATTCTATAGAAATTTAGTCAAGTTTCAATTTTCCCTTTGTACGTAGCATTTTCAATCAAGTATTTAACGCTCTCGATTTTCTTGTCCATTTCAATATTTCTCTTAACTATGATGGTATCTATTATGATGTATCTCTACACAAACTAGCTAGATGGCAAATCCAAACCGAAACCAACTCTAATAGGAGGATGCCGTATTAAAATTACTTCTATAATTTCAGATAAATGTATACACTATATCTCTAAGCATATAAGTATCTCCATAATTCTACAAGTGAAAGGTAACAAATATACGGCCCACAGCAGTAAAAGTTAGGACTTGCGTTCTTTCTAATATATGCACCTATTATACTTCACAACTGTCAGGAAGCAGGCCATTATCTATCATAATGAATCATAGGTTATGTGTACTTCAAGCAAATCATCTGTATGAGAGTAATAACCAATCGGACGGTCAGTCGAATCCTTCGTCGGTTCAGGTTAGAGGTAACTGGCAGTACTATACCTAGTATAGACAACCTAATTGTAGTTTTACAGTGAAAGGCGACCTATAAGTGAAGTGTAGGCGAACGTACCGATAGAAATGTGGAACAGTAATCCCTACGTCTGTGCCAAGTTGCCTTTCAGTAGTTAACTGATTATTTACCAAAAACAAATAGCGTACAATGATATTAAACATAAAACAGGTGATTACTCTGTTTAATTATATGAAGGTTCAAGACATTGCCCATTATTCGCTGAGCATTAACCAGTGAGAAGACGATCAGATAATATATGCTAAACGTTAGGAGACGTATTAAATCCAAAGGTCTTGTCATCGGCTATCCACTCTTTTGAATTATCAGGGAGTGAGCATCGGATTGCTGATTTATCATTTTCACAAACGTATAATATGCTGTATGATTGGACACTCACAGATGAGTCGAGTGATTCCACATAACTAACTTAATTAGGATCACCAGTATATAAGAGGACGTCGGCGATATATTTTGGTAGTACAGTATTAACAAGTCAATTGTATCTGTACCTTTAGCACAAATATTACTCTAAAAATCACCAAGGATTCTCATTATTTGAGGACGGTTAGACGTGATTAAGGTTTTAGTGGGCAGCTATTTTATTGAGTATATGTTATTCATCAGTCACACACACACTTTAAAGGCACAAATGTTGTATATGATATCACGAAAGAGACTCCTGAGGCTAGTGAGTAACAGGCTTCCGAAGGCTTACATGATTATATAGCAGTTAATGGTTAGTAAATGAGGAACCCTCGTCTATATGAGTTTTGTATTTTGAAAGAATATTCACACGATTCGAGCACTCTTCTCAGTCGCGGACCACCTATTTGACGTATCTGTGATAATGACTACCAATATTGCACATATACAGTGTGCACCAACTCACAGTTAACATGTGCATCAGCTCCTGCGTCAAGATGGAGGCTTTAGAAAGGGATTAACTTCATTTCTACTATAAATGCATTTAAGATTCATGACTTCTAGGAGCTAGGCACCTATTTACTTCTTTGAGCATGTAGGATTCCACAGTTTGAAATATGAAAATCCATGTTCGCCCATAGCATAAAATTCTTTCGTCCACTACTTCTCTTGTCAATCATCCCAAATCAAATTTATACGGAGTTTCCGATTGTGTATTGCATAAGTGGTCGAGTTCTGTAGTCTGCGTGGTCTGTAACTATGCGTCCTGATTCACCCCACACTGACAGTTTGGTTGAAGCTTTGTCCCACAATAGACACTCTTATTGAAAAAAAACTAAACCCGTACAGGAGCACCTATCTTCCAAAGACTATGCAAAATTTCTTTTCACGTATAACTAGATCCCGGTAACGGGCTTTGGATGAGTAAGCTTGGTAAAGCGTGCGCATATATTGAGAGAGGCGTCGTACACCCAATTAAATATATAGGACAAACAACACTGTGTTTATATTTCGTCAAAAGCCACATTTGCAAAGATTATATTGTGGCTATGTCAAAGAAAGAGAGAGGGTGTGTTTTTGCGCTGTGTTTTTTCATCTTAATATACTTTCACACAATTCACATAAATACCACTTTAGTCGCGAGTTATATCTATTTAGGATATATTCGCGCTCTTCGTTGCATAACTAATTACACGCCGATTTGTTATACTCCGCGTACACTATTGTTCTTTAATACATTACGTGCTATTATGACCAGTGGGCCGTGTTTATTTAACCTCTGGTATGTGACAACTTGCGTCCAGCTTAGTGTTAGAGAGCTTACGGATAACAAATAGAAAAATAAACAGGCGCGATACTCTTACCACTGTGTCCACTTTGATTCCAACATAAATATGAAATAAGCGTGGTCATTATCGACACTAAACTAGTCATTTTGGACGCAAGGTTGTCATATTTTATCTATAATTTTCTAAATTTTTATCATCAGTACATAGATTTAGGTTATTTAGCTGTATAATTTATTTTATTGAGGAATACAAAGCAAACAATTAAGTAGTCTTTTATATTATTTTAACAAGGGTAAGCATTACACGCGCCATTTATTCTACCTTTAAAGCCTATCTGGACTCATGTGAGGACGTATTGACTATCGTTATGCATATATTTTAAGCTGAATAAAGACATATTTGATATTTTTGCCACTTGGACAGAGTTGGTCTCTCATCTGCCACACACTATGTACTAGGATAACACCACATTATGTAATATGAACATTACAATTATTGGTATTATTTTACTGAAAGCTGATAAAAATAATATATTTTAATAAATTATTTATTAACAATGAATCATTTAAAATGTATATTAAACATCTTATAAATAAATTTAAGGTAAATAGTAGTCTATTCAGCATCTTCATCTTTGAAGTGATCAAGGGTTTTTTGCTAGAAAATAATTCCTTAACATAAAAACCCCCCATACCACCTCGCAACGATGAAGCGTTGAGGCTCAACTTCTCATCATGAGGCGAGACATTATAGTAACCTAATACCAAGTTAATATCACTCTATGCGTTATTACCCCCAAGGAGTAGTACCGCGTACCCTACACTATTAATTATAGTGAATAGAGTACATACGCGTATATCTATTTAAGTATAGGTATATATGTAATTTTTATCTTATATTAGTTAAGCCTTTTATTGTTAAATAGATATATTAATACTTGATGAAATATTACTGTTAACATATTATAATAAATACATATATTCTGTCAGGTTTCCACTGAACGTGCAAATAACTAAAAAATAATAATAAATTCTATATATATTAAAACGATAATTAAATAATTAAGACTTAATTATTAAAATATAGTATAATTATTAGTCTGATAACCAATATAATTTATGATGCTTGTAATAATTTCTACATGAAAATTTACATATAGCTAATTAAAAAATAGAAAAACGTTAAATTATCACAAATGTATGAAAATATAAATAATAAGTTTCTATTCATCTTAAAGCTAAAATTAATTATCTATTTAATTATTTATATTCAATTATTATATTATATTATCATTATATTCATTTCCATATAACTATATAACCCCATCTATAAATAAATTAAATTATATCCATAGATTATTTGCAACAGATCACATACGATTTCAATGAGAATTCTAATATATTTTCATTCTCTTATCATTGTACATAATAGCATATAAGACAATCTTTAGATAAAGACTAATATCACTTATAGATATATATATATATAATATTGAGTTATCGTGATCACCTTATTTTAACTATTAGCTGAAATATCTATAAAAACAAGGTAGAAACAGTAAAAACTATAAGTTTTAAATATAATAAACTATAATAATTACATGCTTACATAAATAGGTCATTTTTATATTAAGAATCTATAACCACGGTAAAATGCTACAACTTTCTGTATACTATTACTATCTAGATCTATATAACAATATATACAAGAAGAGAATTTATTTATTTTTTCTCTCTATTATATGATTAATGTTGTTGTACGAGTGTTTACGGACTGTGTTTGGTTATTAAGTATTTTGTATATATATATAATATTCTCTATCATGGGTGAAATAAAATTTATTTTATTGAAGACACATGGTTAGAGCAACTCGATTACGCACACTCACAAAAACGCGTATAGGTTAATTTTTAAAATTTTAAGCATAAGGTGGTAAAATTATATATATACTAGTCACATTATACCACTAACACTCATACTATTACATCAATGGAACACTCACTATCTGTCATTTATTACTTTCTTGAATAAATAAAGAAACTACCGATACAAATTTTATTACACAATAGATTATTATAAAATATTTCGGTTTTTGAAGAG
>JABUQX010030882.1:22500-70000 GCA_015478945.1 Trachelipus rathkii
TATTAATATATTATAATTAATATTATATGAATATTTAGAATATATAATATATATATATTATATAATATATATATATATATATATTAATATAATAATATATTATTATCATTAATAATATATATTAATATAATATATTATAATAATAATATATATATTATATAATATTATAATTATTATATAAATATAATATATTATATAATATTATATTATATATATTATATATATTAATATACAGTAATATATGGACAAGAGTTTATCAGGTAGTGAGTTGAGCGTGGGAATTCCGTGGAGTGAAATTATGTAAGATGATTGAAACAACATGGAACAAGTTTCTGTGAATTTTTAAATATATTTTATAGATATATATGTTAGAGAGTGAAAAAATTAGGGAACGGAGATGCAGTAGTGTATAGGTTAAGGCTGTGAAAATTTAAAAATACTTTTGGTGAATGAATATTGAAAAGAGAGACTAAAATCTTAAGTGCTCTTAGGACTTTTATGCCTATATAAATATATTATATATTGTATATGATATATATATATATATTATATATATATAATATATATATTATATATATATATATATATATAGTTATATATATTATATATATAATATAGTATATTATATATTATATTATATATATACCATTAATATATATATATATATATTATATATATATATATATATATATATATTATATATATATATATATAATAATATATATAATTATATATTAGAGGGTAGGTTTACCTGTGTTTTATAAAATGTAATATAGTAGTGAAGTGAAACTATGTCAATGAGAATAAGATGAAGTAATACTATATGTGTTTCAGAAATGACAACCTTTAAAGGCGTGTATAGGTTGAGTTGAAAAAGGAATTGATAAATATAGTAGGATAATCCCAATGCTAAATTAGGAGAGTTGTAAGTTTATAGGTGAAGATAATGTCGTGTGAAATAGAGAGAATAAACACGAGTAAATACTATATTGAATAAATTGAGTACATATATTGGTCTAGATAGTGAAAAGGATGGTATGGTAGTATCTAGCGTATTTGGTAAGCAGTATTATATGTAATATATATATAGTATGTAAATGATGAAGTGGTGCCGTTAACATCGACTACCGGCAACAATCGGAGTTGATTGGATATAAGTATTGGATTTGAGCTCTATAATAAAAGGATTGGCTACTTGAGTGAATGATATGAGGTAAGGAATTATGAGTTTAGGCTAGAAGCGAGTAAGAAAGGCGTATTATAATAGGATATTTATTAGAATTGTCATATAGGCTATCTGAGCTATGCAAATGCCCGTGAGCGAAAACAATAAATTTATGTATATGCTTGGCTTTAAAACTTATTTACCACAGTGAGGCGCACGCCTAGCAGTATACTACTTATTATATTATAAACGTAGTATAAAATACCCTATATTAAGGTGGATCTTATTCTGACTTGTTGATTTCTCACTTAAGGGTTAAAGGGGAAGTGATATAAAAAGGGGATCATTCTTATTATTATTTGGTATTGGTGTGCTGATCAGGTAGGGTCTTAACTGCTTTTACTTGTTGACATGTCGTGTATGTTCACAAATGCACCACCTCCAAAAAATCATGGGGATATAATATGATGATAAGTTGTAGATGGATGTAGTATGATTAGATGTATGATGTATTAGTTATATTTATATGATATATATATATATTATATAGAATTGTATAATTTTCCAAAGTCGTATCTTCTGTAACCTCATGAGGAACTGAATTGGGAAGTAATGATATCACTCTATTAATTTCGTAAGTTAGAGCTTCAAGAGCAGGTAAACTATAATAGAAATAAGATATAGAATAAAGAATTAGATTTCTTTCTATTTCGCTTTAAAGAATAAAAGTAGAGATAGAGGAGATAGTAGAAGAGTATAGAGAGGAGAGAGAGGAGATAGGAGATATATATTCTAAGAGAGAGAGAGAGAGAGTATATTAATATATTAAAATGAGGTGTGAGAATAGTGAGCCGAACCGCCAATCTGTGATATTAGTAAAAAAACTTATATATTCAATAACTTAATATTAATCACACTAATATAAATTATATATAATTTTTTTTAACCTTATCACGTTTCCGCTTCATAATAGGGGTTTTGAAAGCAGCTGAGTAATTTAATCTTTCACCATTTCTATCGCAGTATATATGCACTTTTTTAGCTTCTATTATAAATTATATATTATATTATATTAATTATAAATCTATATATATATTATAATATAATTATATATATAATTAATTTATAATATATATTAATTATAATATATTAATATTATATATATTATATATATATATATAATATATATATAATATATATTATAATAATATATATATATATATTAATATAATATATAAATAATAATATATATAATATATATTATATATATTATATTAATATATATATATATTAATTAAAAGATAACAATAATTTAATAATTTAATATTTAGTTATTGAGAACAGGAGAGTTTAAATTAAAATCCGCTATATGTGCCAATTTGTCATATTCACAGCTAACCATTATGATTTATATATAAGGCCGAAGGAGAGTGCCACTCCGGACGCACTGCTCATATTAATGAGATCGCGAGTCTTAGTATATTCGCCGCTTTGCCTAGAGTCTGATTCGCAGAAAATAGATGATGCGGATTGAAATTTAATAAGTGTTTGATGAGTACAAAGATGTATTTATATAGAGAGCAACATAGAATATTAGAAAGATCTCTGTCCATGATAGAAATGAGAACTGAAAGAAGACCAACTGTTTAAGAAGCACACTAGTGTGCGAATAAATAAATTCTGCTCCCACGAAAAAGCACCGTGACAGAACCCAGAAAATTTTAGAGAAATAGGGAAAGAATCAAATGAAAAAAAGATAGGTATAAAGGGAAAGGATAGTGTCGAGTGGAAGGGGAATTCAAAAGGGACGAGGTTAGTGCGCGGCTGACTAATCTACAATCAGAGACCTCAGCTTACAATGTTTAAAACGGAAGCACAGACGGGTATATATTTGCTTTCAACATCATTGACTGGCGTAAAACAATTGAAAGAAAAACAAGAAAATGTAAAATAAACAAATCACACACTCTGCCAATTAATATGTAAGAAAAAGAAAGCGATTGAAGGTTGCTATGGTAGATCATAAAAAGTCAAGAAATTTATCTCATTGCTTTGTTATAACTCCGACACATAGTATCTATAATATATATTCTATCACATAAAGTGTAAACTATAACCTTTTTCTATAAATGTATGTATATAATATAAATGAACTAATACATATTATACACCATACTGCTAATTTAAAGCTAATTTGAAACCATTTGAAGAAATTAACCTCACAATAAAAATATAAAATTATAATAATCGGCGCCTATACAGCTTCTGTCTCGAATATATTAATATAACCTAAATTATATCGCACAAACGCTTATAATAGGGTGAGATAAAGCATTTTTATGAACCATCTATATGATAAAAATATTGGATATAATTTGATGTAGCATAACCACACTGTCAGGGAAAAGTTTGTATCAAAAAAAATGAGAGAGTTGAAGTGGTATAATATTAGAAAGTGTTGAGAGTGTGACAAAACCTAAGTATTAGATCGTTATGGCAACAAAATCATCTGGCCTAATTTAAACCTACCATTTTGCCTGTGTCACAGTTTGGAATACCCTCTTGTGCGGTGGAAATTAATGACCATTCTTACTGATTGCAAACTTAACTTAAGAATGTACTATCTGCTCGCCGTGAGTGTAAGAACACTGCGTAGGCCAAGGATTGGTCTATTAGTTTATTTTGGTAGTCTAACACTAACTTACTCTCTTTGTCACATCCATAGCGCGTACCAATCTGTCATCTTTGGTGATGTGTAGAGATGGCACTAACGCGAATATAGAGAAACTATAATGAACCTACAGCGTCCACCAATACCCAGTTTGCCACACGCGTTGTATCACCATGCCAGAGAAAATTCAAACCGTGCCAACACGAGCACACATGGTATAAGATCTCTAATGCCAGAAAGACATATTAGTTGCGAAGAATAAAATGTATATAAATTGCAAACTTATATTCGTAGATACCACATTCTACTAATATGTAACTTTCCTGACACCTAGACAGTGTATCCTCTTTCACAATAATATGAATTACTCACACAAATATAACATATATATTCATACTTAGTTTTAGAATTTTTTTCTGTTCAAAAAATAAGTGAACTTTGAAGAAAAATACAATATAATATAACACTAAAAAGATTTGTAGTTATTCCCAGTACCTTCTTATACCCGAAAAAGTTTGTGATTATAATAAAATACTTTCCTAAGATATATTAACTAATGAATTGAATCCTAATATACAGCTGGTTGGATAAAGTATTTAATGCAAAAATATAGTATAGCCTACGCAAAATTCTGATTTATATTGCTTACTAGCCCTACCTTCCTTTTTTAATTATGCGTGTATTTGTTTTATTTCATTTTTGATTTATATATCCTATTTGTGTGAGCATATGTGACATTTACGGCTTCCTTTACATATCTAGCCCTGCGGTGGTCCCTGTGGAGCTGCAGGCCCCACTATCCCCTCACGTGCTCTCCCACTGCTATGCGACCTGTAACGCTTAACAAAATTTTATTCTTGATACTTTTTGCTCCGTGCATCAACTATTATTATAAAAATAAATCTGAGAAGATTATATCAGTGCTTTTTACACGTGCTTCGAGCGAAGATGAAATATGATGTAGGATCAATTTCTAGCATGAGGCTTTCTTCTCCACAAGCACTAACCTTCCTCTACTGATAGTATGTGAGATTTCATACACTTATGTCTTTATTTAAGTTACGTTTCGAGACACCACTATTAAAGATTTCACATTAGCATTATTTATCTCGAGTATAGTCTACTACTATAGGATTTCTCTAATTATTCCAGTTGGCGAGAGTCTGCGAAAAGAGGCTATCTCGGCCTTATTATCAGGATTGGTTTGAGATGTATGAAATTTGACTTGACACTTGGCTCACTACATCTTATCTTGTTTCACCACTGTAAACTTTACCATTGTTCCTCTATATGATTAATAACACATAATTATATATTATTATATAGATTGTGGTATATCGCAGCTAGCGAATTTATTATATATATATACTATATATATATATATATATATTAATATATATATATAATTATATATATATATATATATATATATTATATATTAATATATAATATATATATATATTATATATATAATATAATATATATTATATAATATAATATATATATTAATATATATATATATATATTATATATTATATTAATATTTTATTATAATAAATATATAATAATTAATATATATATATTTAATATATGAATATAGTATATATATATATAACTATTAGTATATAATATAAATACTACTATTATTCATTAAGAGTAGAGGTGAGGTAAGTGAGTGTATACTGCTTCAGTATCATCTTATCACGCATAAGGTTAATATAGCAATTACAAAGATGTCAGTCGATATAAGAATAACAAGAGTGAAGGGGGAAAAGAGTGAGAAAATATAGGTTTATATAATAGATATTAAACGTAATCATTGCACTAAAATGCTACTGAATGTAAGTTGAGAGAAAAGGCAATACGTAAATAAGAGTTTTTTGGCATTTTGTAGCAGCAAAGAAGTTTTGTGTATCAATGAAAAAGTATAATTATATTATTAAGATTTTTGTATTTAATATTAGTATCATGGATAATATTATATGAGAGAATAATAATATGGTATATCAGGAGTGAGTTTTAAAGCCAAAGTGTGATATTTCACTACTGAAAGAGATGATTTGCATTCCTGGTTGGATCTTAATGTATAATTCGAGATTGGAACTGTATATAAGCATTAATCTAGTAATACATAAAACGAATATATATATTATAGGGCAATAAGATTCATTTCGTACACATCTGCATTGGTTCACTCTATGTAAGATGACCACTCAATTACAATACATATCCTATTCGCATGCCCTTTTCCCCTAGACGGTTTTGGGTGAGGCGTGTGTCTCTGTGGTCAAATTCACTACACCAGCGGTTATCGTAATGCATTGAAAAAGCGCAGTAGTAAGAGATGAGTTATAGCAGATATCAATAAAATTACAAGCATCCCCTTTACCTTCCCTTTAAAAAACCCTTAAGTTGAGGAATAATCACAGTTCAGAACACGAACCTTCCCAAGCGCTAGGGTTTCTACGACAGCAACTGCGACCGTACACACAACTCACTGATAGTATCACCCTTAAGCCAAAGGTGCTCCACAACTAATATCACCAACACACCCTCTACAAAAACCTAGCATTCAACTCCATATTATAAACGTCCTTCTTCTTCTCGCTTCATTGCCAATAACTTTCATATTCCTTCATCCATACTCAGATCTAACACCCATATATTCTCCTTATATTACTAAATTAGAGCTTTCAATCTAAATATTTTCACGCTGTGCATACCAAGTCAGCCCGGATCGTCTATTCCCACGCACTACTCTATGCACTTATACATGTGGCACTTTAATCCGCAAAACCGGCGCGGGCGGGAGATGTTCCTCTGTGACACTATCGATCCATCCTTTCACCATCTGAAACCCAAAACCACTCACACACAAATCCTCGTTTATTTCGTACTCATTTTACTATTTCATGTCACATTCTACAATATATTACTCTAACTCATAAATAGAGCTATGAAATCTTGATTTCCTCATCTTGATCAATTCCTGCGTGCACACCTAAACACACGAGTCTTTTTTAATGTATTTTGGTCCACTTGCTCTGTAACCACATATGCGCCAATACTTATACATCAACGTCCAATTTATCCAGACCAATCTATATTGTCTTCATAACTAATCAACTATTATATCAAACAGCAACCAATATCTTCTATCCTCGACTATTGCCAAAGCTCCTCTAATTAGACACTAAGAGAGGACTTTTAGCCTACGAATTACATAATCTCAAACGCATATGCATCTTCAAAACTATCTACAAGCGACCGTCCTATAACTATTCATCTAGTGCGCCGATCATCCGGCTCCCACTCACTCTCAATTCGAAACGATACCTCAAATCCCATTGAGAGAGTAGTATATAATCGCTCACTCACAGAAGAACCTGATCACTAGGTGATATACCCACAGTGTCATACAATCAAGAGCGAATGAACGTGTAACACTCGCAGCGGGGATCCACACTCTAAATTCTAGGGTAACTCGAACTACCATAACTTGTCCATATCTGTATGAGAAACAAGAGTACGAATTCCACAGTATATCACCTTCTTATCAAAAGGGAGTAGTAATGCGATATAAAAAGTCTAAAATAATGGATATTAATCCATTTAGTATGAAAAGGCGTTATTACGAAACTATTACGTGAGGTTTAATTTGTAATTTATAGTGAGGTATACAGAACCAAATAAGATTAGAATACGAGTATACTAGAGTTGATGAGTAATATATATAATATCAACGTATATTAAATATATATATATATATATATATATATAATATAATATAGATATAATATTATATATATATTAATATATATATTCTATATTAATATATATCTATATATATATATAATATATATATTTATTAATTTATATTATTATATTATATATTATATATATATTAATATATACTATATATATATTAATAATATATATATAATATATATAATTATATATACTATTATATTATATATATATATTATATATATTATTATATATATATATATATATATATAATATATATATATATATATATAAAATATATATGTATAAAAAGTAATATTAATATAATATAATACTTAATAGGTTTATTTTTTTAGTGATTTATATATATATCATATATATAATATTAATATTATAATATATATTATATAATATTAAATATATATATATATATATATATATATATATTAATATAATATATTATATATTATATATATATATATATATAATATATATATTAATATAATATATTAATAAATATATATATAATATATTATATATATATTAATTTAATATTAATTATATATATAAAGAAATTTTATTATATAAATTTTATAAGGTTTATTATATTTATATTTAGTAGTTATATATAATTATTATATTTATAATAATATTAATATTTATAATATATATATATATATATATAATATATATATATATATATATATAATTAATAAATATATAATATAATTATATATATATATATTATATATATAATTATATATATATATTAATATATATATATATATATATATATATGTGTGTGTAGTATAGTATGTATATATTATATATATATAGTTGATGTGATGTGTATTAGTTGAGTGAATATATATTATAGATATATATATATTGATATATATATATATATATTGATGAGTGTACTTATAATGAATGAAGAGAGTAGAAAATATATATAGTATATAAGAGATATATATATATATGAACTGTATAGTGATAATATGAGAGATAGAAGAGAATATACAGAGATAAGATAGATAGATAGTATTAATATTATTATAGGGAAGGGGAGAGAGAGGTAGAGAAGAGATAAGAGGATGTGTTAGGGTGTGGTGTGAGTTAGATATATATATAATTATATTTTTGTTGAGTTTGTAGTGTGTGTGATGTGTGTTTATATTTAATATATTAATATATATTATAAGTATATTAATATTAATATATTATTTTATATATTATAATAATATAATACATAGTATATATATATTATAATAATATATATATATTATTATATATTAATATATAATATATATATATATATTATATATATATATATTAATATATGTGTTGATGTGATGTAGTGATGTAGTGTGTGTTAGTATGAGTTGATAGAGAGAGAATGAAGATAGAGATATGAAGAGAGAGATAGAGAGATATTGAGTGATATCGTGAATGTAGAATTAGATAGAGAGAGAATGAGAGAGAGGAGAGAGATGATCAAAGCAGAGAACAAAGAGATCGAATATAGAGAGGTAGAAGAGTATTAGAGAATATATAGAGAGAGAGAGAGATAGAGTAAGAGATAGAGAGTAGAGTTGAGGTGTGTTAGTGTGTATATGTGTGTGTGTGTGTTAGTTATGTGTTGTGAGTAGTGTTGTGAGTAAAGGGTTCAGAGCCTGTGAGTCTGATAAATTTTAATTTTATTTATAGATTTTCCAATTGTGCCTGAATAATATCAGTTATTTGCAATCTTAAAAAATCGTATATACAAATATAAATAAGTACATTCATAGAATAATGAGTGACATCATTAAACCTGTAAATAGCATAAGGTATTGATGAGGGATGTGGAGAAGGGGAGGTGAGAGTGATAAGGGGTATGTGATATGTTGGTAAGAGTGAATAGATGAGGTAAGGACTAGACTCAATTAGTAATAAGATCCCATTTATTCACTATATCGACATTTATATAGTTATATAATATATATACTACATAAATATATATATATATAATTATATTATAATAATATATATATTATAATTATATATATACCTCACACGTATATATATATATATATAGTATATATATATATTATTTATAATATATATATATATTATATATTAATATATATATTAATAATATATAATATATATATTATAATATATATATATATATAATATATAATTATATATATAGTATATTATATATATATATATATAATATATATAAATATATATATATTAATATATATTATATATATATATATATATTAATAATATTAACACTTAATAACAATATATTCCACTAATTATATATTTATTATGATAAGCTATTCTAATTTTGCTAAAGTTATTTTCTTTATTATAACTTTATAACAATGAATATTACATGGGTATACTTGTTTAATGGTTTTTATCTTATCTAATTCACAAGTAGTATATAGATAGAAATATTAAATAATTAATTTAATATTATTATAAACGAAAACGAGAATGGCATATAATTATGCTATGAACTAAGTAATAATGATGTTAGTTTATAATTAATTTCTTTTTTTTTATATTAAAAACACACGCGTTTTTTAGTAACTCAATTAGATATCCCTTATGAGTTTAGGAAATTAATAAAAACAATATCTTCCAAAAAATTCAAATTACTTATAATGAAACCTGTAATATTAATGACAATAGTGTTGTTATAATCATCGAATTCCGTTCATATCACACCACTACAAAAATTAATAATTATATCATCTACATGAGCTCTTTCGGTTGATAGTGTTCAGTGAGTAAGTCTATCCTTTTATATTGATTGAAAATGAATATATACAAATATAATCTACAGAATAGAGCTGAATGAATCTTCATTGCACAACTTTTAGATTATATATATATAAATTATACATTAGTCCTCTATTTATATTAAGTGAAATGAGCATGTGTAAATTATATTGTTTCTAATTATCGATAATTAGTTTACCAGGCAAGAAAATGTGTGTGACCACCAGAGTGTTCACGCCAAAAAAAAATAATCAGGAGCAATAAGTATATAGTGAATCTACGAGCTCACTTTATAGTAGCACATGCACATACTTTATAGTGTTTTAAGAAAGAGAGTGCACAAGATATGCGTGTAATTATTATAAAACTATGTATAACCTTCTGTTCTAAAATTGCAGGTACTATACATACTACTAATTGCAGGAGAGATGCGACTCTCATTAGTATTTATTGGATAAAGAATAGAGATTATATATAATAAATATTAAGATTAAAAATATAATAATTAAAATTAGATATAATTGACTTAATAAGTATGAAAATGAAAGAATAACTAATTTATTTATTTTTCAAATAAATATACTAAATTTTGAAATAAATATCGAAAATAAAAACTGCAGTTAAATATAATTTAACAAGTGAGCACAAAATATTTTGAGAATAACGACAATATATATATTTATACTATATTTAAATTAGTAACTAATTCTAATTATTTTCCTTTTATAGAAAAATTATTTATAAATTTATCTATTTGTCACTCGCCGTGAGTGAGGAGTATCTGATTCATAGTATAATAGTACAGTATCACAGGTATACTTTTAACAAAGGCTTATAATAAAAAATATAATAAGAATAAACATATTACTACCTTAGAACCTAAGTTAGGGGTCTCCAAAGTGAGGTATACTGACGTAATCCCCATGGGGGTAACGCAGAGTATGAATACTTGGGGGTACGCTACAAAAGATATAATGGATAGCCTATTCAATCACTTGGCGTCATTCTTAGACGATGTATTGTTTTAAGGTGATTTTAGTTGGATTTCAAGTGATGTAGACACGGGCGGATTATAGATAGGTATTAATATTAGGAAAACTCTATGGGTCACTAAGTATGTTATGAATATATGGTTGTATGTGTATGGTAAGCTTCTGAATGAATTCAATAAATAGTATTATTCAGATAGTACTGAAGCTGAGTTGTTTGTAAGAGTAAGTATGAGAATTACGAAAGTGGATTATGGTAATATATTAATATTTAATTGACACGGAGTTGAAGTATACAAGGTGAATGTTTATATGTCACTCCTTATTAGTTAAATTGATTTATTGTATATATGTGGAAGTGATAGGTGATTGAAAATATTAGAAGTGAGTGGGTAGGAGTAGGTGGCAGGGGATGGGTGTTTAGAATTAGATGGAGAATAGTTGAAAAATTGTTAGTAGTATGAGTAGGATGACCAAATATACCTAATCAATATGCGTATAATGATTTATGAGATAATCTTAGATAAACAACAGGTGAGATTGGACATATAAATGAATCGTTTAAACTACTTTTATGTAGCAATATGTGGTGATGGTGATAATTAAGAGAGAAGGATAAATAGAGGTGGAGGTTGAATTTAATATGATGAGATTTACCGATGAGCCTGGAGATTCTGGTGCAGTAGTGTTTACAAAGGATTGGAATTCTATCAGAAGGTCTACCACCAACACCTATATCATTAACAACTACCACATGAGATTCCGTATTAATCATGTCATACAACCTGCTGCAATCGTAATGAAACTTTGTATATAGTTTCTTTTCTTCTTCTCTCTTATTGCTTCAAAGATTTAAAAATTTCATCTACACATCCCCACTTTTAAATGCACCTTCTTCTTCGACAATCAATCCCTTTAGTCAAGCAAACAACACTCAACCCAAATACGAGCAATATATCTTATATATATATATATACTATATATATAATATATATATATATATATATATTATATAATATATATATATATATTAAGCGGGTTATATATTAACTGTATATAATAACTACTATGGTAATACGACATTAGTGAGTTGTATAGCGGAGTTAAATAAATGGTACGTTAATTAAACACCTCGAGAAAAAAAAATATGGATATGGAATAGATTTATGTATTATAACTCTACAACTAAATTAATTATATCTATACTAATAAATATATCCGAAGTCGAGGTGAGATATAATATGCGTTCTAGCATCAAATGCGTGTCTTAGAATTAAGATGTAGAACTTACACATCGCTACCATCTTACATAGCACCTATTACCATCTATATCTTGTATCACACTCAGATGACGGAATTTGAGGCAGTTTCCTAGAGAAATGGATAAGATAAGTATAGAGAAGAATGTTATAGAGGGTCCCTACTAGAACGAGAGTATGTTGTCAAATGCGTTTTTGACACAAAAGTCTGCCTCACCACAGAGTTCAGATGATGATCGTAACGCATGTATCACAAACACCTCGGCAAACCCAAACAACACTAACACCAACATGAGATAACAACCTCGAAACCCACTAGACTCAAATGGATTAGCTATATTCACGAAGGCGTGCTCGTACTCTCACACAGATGTCGCGGAAATATTCTTATTTACTTTTGCTCCTCCAGCATTAGTGTGCTTGCTTCATGACTAACCTATTTGGTTTGCACGACAGTGTATGTTAGCTCTCAATTGTGTCTCTTAAGTGACTCTCTGTTTGGATCGATCGTAAAAAGGAATAACTCTCAAAGCGAGAGAGAAGACCAGCGCGAGAAACGAACCATGATGAGAGAGTGCGTGTGTGATCCGCACGTGATAGCGACTATCGAGCTCACCTCATCTAAATAGAAAGAAATAGAGAATTCTTATCATCTATTGCGTATCACTGTTAATACAATTGGCCTACTCATAGCGCTGTGATTACAATAGACGTGTCATTATTGTTATTTGCATGATTGAGCACTGTGTGCGAGTAGAATCACCCAAACAGAGATTAACAACGCCCTGCTCAACAACCATATGTCACAGTCACTTCCCTATAAACGAAACACACACATCGAGCGACAGCACGCAACTAACTATGCACAGGCGACAGAGCAACACAACAAAACATATGCTGCCACGTCCCTATACAAATTCGCCGACGTCCATTCCTGGTCCATATATGTAGTTATGTAGATACAATCGTACTTCAATTCTGTGAAAGTTGAGTACCAATCCATCACATACGTATTTGTGATGAAAAATGATAATCGTCACAATTACTACGATGCTCCCTGCATATCTATAAGATAGGCCACACGATAGGTCAGATACCTTGTATATACGTACTCCATCGCTCTCATTCTGAGTACGTGAGTTCTACTTACTACTACTTAGTATGCTTCGGTAAATGGTAGCACATGGTTCATGACTCATATAACACGGAGCCTGTGTTGTATAGAGCATTGTATCAGCTTGAGTTTTATATGGATAATACACGATCACAGTAGCACTAGCTAATGTACGGAGGTAAATCTGTTAATATTCATTCATCACAGGTGTTTAGTTCGTTCAGCCACATTCGAGAGGTAGGATGCGAGCACGACCTCAGATCCTTGTATTGAGGATCTAGCGGAGTTGCATGACCTAAGTCTCTCTGCTAGAACGGCGAGCAGAAGGCGACGTTTTCGTGATTGGACTCGGCCAGTCTCGACTAAGTCTTATCTAGAGTTGTATTCGAGAAGAGTCACCTTCTGACTTCCTGAAGAGAGAAGACTAGCGCCTCCTGCGTTCCCACACAGCTTGTGTATAAATATCTATATATGGTCGACTGTTCACTTGCTTATCTCTGGACTGAAATAATGTCTGTTAATCCATCGGTGTGACTAGTCTGTTTGAATCACAATAGCCACTGGAGTTAATTAGAGCGTCAATTATGTGGATAGTTCTCTGTAATCCGTCAGATGTGGGGAATTGGTGTCTTGCCAATCTTTAGTTATCTCCTTATAATGAACGTATTAATCGGATTTTTTGCAATTTTGAGTTTAAGTATTGTTCATTTTAATTATAGTCATATTATAGTAATCCTAATACTACACACAGTGATGGTAAAGTTATATTGACTAAGTATAGCTAACTTTCCGATAGGTTTAAGGTGAGTATGACCCAAAATAATAAAATCACCAAATCATCACTATGAACTACTACATTTCCAATAAATATGTGATAATAGAGTTACATTATATAATTATATTCCATAGTAAATCATTGGAAATAGTGTCTCTTGTTCTAGACCTTTTATGTAAACTGTTCTTTAAAAATTGAGTAAATGGTTAACGGTAGATATATATATTTGAGTATATAACGAACGATATAATCAGATATTTTTATTATCGATTAATTTTCAGGCAATGGAGCGTCATGAAGTTTGCTAAAAACAGTATTTTTTTTACTCTAAATAGGATATATTAATCACGCATATAAAGATTATAATAATTATCTTGCAAAGATGAGTGGATAGAGTTCTAAGGGTCTCTCTGAGGCCTAAGCGGTGGAGGGACGACCTGTAGTAGGCGGACTCTCAATCCCACCCCCCCTCTGTTACCCACTAGTCTCAGGCTCGAGCCCCCGTAATAAAAAAAAAATTAACATTATATTCTTGAGTAGACATGTTATAAAATAAATAATAAGCAACTTTTAGGCTAAACTCTTGCGACTCACTTTACTATTGGAGTTTTAACTAAACACGTTGAACAACTGCTAGTTTTCACAGCGCAGTGTTCACTGGCACACGAAATTATCATTTCTGAAATATACTATGTGCGTGTTTAATCTTTGTCAAACATCCTTTTAAGAAAGAGTGGAGTGTTGCGTTCATTACGGGTACGCGATCAAAAAAGTTTGCTTACTTGGCTGCTCCCTAGTAAACCACTTGCTGATACAATTGAGCAATTGCTAAAAGTTATGGTAACAAAAGGCTATGATAGATACCATCATATATATCTGAGAGCTGCTTCTAATAAAACAGCTTTTAAAGCTTATGCAGTGAAATATTCTTAATGTTTCATTAATTCCTTTTGCCCTTTCATTTTCTATACCTAAATGATGGTTGTATGAGGAATGTGTGAAGCAATGCTTTAGAGTGGTTGATCTCAAACTTAAAGTACAAGACAGGACATCTTATTATATTTAAAGATATAATTATTTGAAATATTTCCATGGAACGATTCAAGCTAAACTAACGTTTCGCACGTTTAGCATTATCTGTATTTTCTATTCAGTATTATTTTGTAAAGTAAGAGTAAATTATTATTTTTTTTTTTTATCCTGAAAGGACATTTTTCTAATAATTGTCAAAATGCTTTGCAAATATAATTAATGTATAGTAAAAGTTTGGTATTTGTAAAATTGAAATGCAGTATAATTAATATATAATTAATGTATAATTAATGTATAGTAAAAGTTTGGTAAACTGTGTCGTTGTTGAGAAACACATAATCGTCTTTAAATTGGGCAAAAAGTCTGAATCCTTTGTCACTTAAATCGTGAGAGACCTCATCAAATATAAAACGTTCACGACATTCTAAATAAATGACCTGAAAAGTTAAAAATTTTAGTGAGTTAAGTAACGTAATAATGTGAACTAATAGTTTTTTCTCACCCAAAATTAAGCCAGCTTTTCTGCATAGGATTTAAATTAATAAATTATGATGAAAATTTTGTCATTCCTTATAAATTCACAATTTGAATTAAGTTTTTGTTAATTTTCAAGACATTATAAATTAAGAAATATGACATGATTTTATGAAATATATCAGTTAAATTTAAGAACTTTCAATGAAAATGGTGATAGTATTCTTACTTTGATGATTATTAGACTAATCTTAAGCATTAGGGGAGATTTCCTTCTTAGAATTTAATGATTTAAATTTTTAATTGGTTAATTAAATTTTTTTGCTCATAAACTGAAAAATTTTCCTTTTTTATTATTTATTAATCTGAAACGTGGCTTTAGTTTTTATCCCATTCTATTCTAATTATTACGGAATAAAAAATAAATTACCTCAATTCTAATTTTATGAAATGGAAAATTTGCAATAATGTCTTTTTCAACACCTTCAACATCTAAAGAGAGGAGATCAATTTTTGACACTCCTAAAGCCAGCAACAAAGATTCTAGTGGAAAACACTGAACTGGGTTGAACCAAGAATTGCTTAGCAACTGAAAAGAAATAAGAAAATTATAAAAAAAAAAGTTCCTCTTAAAGCAACTTCTGTTTGAAGGTTATTACAAATCCTGAATTAAACTTATAACTTTTCAAAGAAACACTTTTTCATAGTGGCGACTTGTGTTAGAAATAGAACATTAGTGTTTCCATAAAATGTTGATATTTTAGAAGTATTTTGTGTAACAACATCGTGAAAAAAGTATAAATTTAAAATATATGGTTTAATTAAGCAAGATTGTTCCATTTCTCTTGCCCACCAGTTGTCTCTGTAATAAATTATTGCTTCAAATTAAAAGTAATTTTTTTTTATCATTATCATTTACTTCTTCTTTTACTCCTAACGGTATAATATTTCCTTTAGCTGAAACATTACATTTTCCAAGAGATTTTAAAATTTCTTTCTAACTTAGGCCTGCCTCACATAGGATTTATTCTCTGTTCCCTACTTTATTACTTTTGAATTTTAGGAAATTTGTTTCTTTCAAAGAATAATAATAACCTTCACATTTGTTTAATGTAATGATTTCCACAGTTACTATTCCCAGCTCTCTGAAAAATTTATGTAACCTCTTTTAGCTGTTATTATGTCATATTTCCTTATGCTAGAAACACAAGCAAATCTCAGTGGTAGTTTTAGAGCCGAATTTAGATAGGCTTTCTTCAGAAGAAGAAAAAAAAAACTTTAAATTTTAAAGTCAGGTTCTTTTTTAATTAATATCTAACCATCAACATTACAATAGAAATAGGGAAATTGATCTCATCACATACATTTATTTATGTTATGACAATGACATTCCACTGTAGATTTAGAGAAAGATAATATTTTGGAAGCCTCATTTACATAACCAGGAATCGAGAGATTATTTGATTTTATCTGCATCTTCAGCTTTCCATTTCCTGCAGCACACGGCAAAAATATCACACGAAAAAATTTTAACGCTGAAAAGACTTATTAAGAACTAGTTGTTCACTAATATATTTTCCTATGAGAAGGCAAATAAAAATCTATTTTGCGCGATTTATGTCATTTTCTCGTTGGGACATTTTTTCAGCCTATGGAAGCCTTAAAATACTGGCATCACTGGTGGATCTAACAATATATTAAAAAAATATAAAGTATGTTGTAAGTTATGAAAGTAATATCTGAACATCCTTACTTTAGGATTAATGAGCTGACTCGCCGATCGCGTCGGAAGAAGGGCGAAGAATGACTTTTCGGGCGAATATCAAACAAAAATTTATCATAACGAAAAAACAAGGATGAATTTAAAAAAAAGAAGGCTAATATTGGCATGGACGAATATTGGAGTTCATAATATATTATATGATATTATATTATTATATATATATATATATTAGTATATATATATACTATATATAATATAATTATATATATATATATAAAATAGCTCTCCCTATTTAAATGGGATATAATCTATGGATTCCCTTCTAACTTTAACCACATATAGCCGATGATTTTTCATGCCGCTACGCCCATTCAAAGGGGGGTGATGAGCCCTTAAACTTGGTTATGGACTTAACTATATGGAAAATATATAGCCAACATAATGAAACGGCTCATGATGCGGATCACTGAGCGGCTCTGTAGCCAGAGTTGAAATCAGTATATAAACGAATATAGACTGTATATGAACGTGTATAGACCGAGTAAGGTATCTACATATGTTTATGAACCCATAGAACTTGATTTTAAGGGTTTCAGAACACTAGATGGCCTTTGAAGACTCCTTTAAGAGGTTCCTGAAGAGAAAAGAAGAAATAGAGATACACGGAAAGTAAAGAGAAGGAAATAAAGGAATGATGAAGAAGGAATAAGAAGAGAACGGCGCTTGTGATGGCTCATGCTGCGAAGCCCTGCACCGGAGCTTTAGCCGGAGCTAGAGTTGAAATTTTACTCCAATCATATAATTGTCCGAGTAAGATTTATATACAGATTTTAACTCTGGCTCTCCCGGAGCAGCTCCGTGATCCACATCATGAGCCGTTTCAGACTCCGAACTCTTCTCTGACCCCGAATCCTTAGCTGAAGCATGTCGGTCGGCCATTTATTTTTCGTGTAGCTACATCCATTTCCAAGTTTAAGGGCTCGGCTCTCCCCTTTGAATGGTCGTAGTGGTATGAAACCTCAGCTCCGCTACTGTGAAACCATCAACCATATGTGGTTCTAGTTTGAAGTGAATCCGAAAATTATATCCCCTTCTAATAAGGAGAGCATATATAATATATATATATATATATATATATATATATATTTCATTATATTTATATATACTATTATGTATAGTGATATATATGTATATATATTATATTATCATTATTGTAAAGTTCGAAGAAAGAAAAGAGAGAGAGAGAGAAAAAAAGATTTTAAAGAAACGCAAAAATCGGAGCACAAAGAGAGATAAGCAAAAGTGACCGTGCTTCGATTATTATGACGAACTATTAAGAGAGAGATAAGGACTGGCTAATTTAGCTCAGTGGGTTAAGGCGCCTGAAAACCATTCCGATAGACGATGGTTCGAATTCTCCTTGGAATAATTGTAATTTTTGCCCATATATCTTGCATCAATAAAACTACAGCTAATTAATTTAATAAATATCTATTAAAATCTTAATAGTAATAATAAATAAATATAATATATATATATTATATTATTATATATACTATATATATATATATATTATATATTATATATATATATATATACACTAGTATTATATATATATATATATATAATTATATATTATGGTGTGTGGTGTGGTGTGTGTGTGTGTGTGTGTGTGGTGTCTTGTGGCTGCTCAACAATAAAAAACTGAAATCTTATTGTGTGTGTGTGTGTGGGCAGGCTTCAAAAACACAAGCAACAACAAAAAAACTAAATGTGTACGTATGAACGTATGTACGCACGTACATTACTATAGGCACTCATGTGCGTAAATGTGTGCGCATATTAGGTATAAAACGTGTGCACAGTTTTCGATCCCAACCTCTCTCTTCTTTCTTTCTCTCTCTCTCTCATCTCTCATCTCGATCTCTCTCATTCTCATCTCTTAACCTTATCCTCTCATCTCTCTCTCTCTCGTCATCTCTTCTTACATCAATTCTTTCTCTCTCTCTGCAGAAAATTGAGAAGACTTTTTGGCGTTATATATTTATATGTGTGTGTGTGTGTGTGTATGTATGTGTGTGTGTCTGTGGTCGGGGCGAGAGATGTGAGCCATTCTCTCGTTACGCATATCTTTGACTCAATTGCTGTTAAATGACGTATATTAGTAACTTGCTATCTCTAATAACCACTACAAATAGTATTAGATATAAAATTAGTCCGTCTACTACTAATATTGAGCCGTTAACCAGCTCGTACGATATCTTGCCGTAGGCCGTGAGAAACAAAGTAATCCTTTCCTTCGAATAGGTTACTCGCTACATCACTCTCCACAGACTAATAAGTCTCTACTTTAACGCAATCGAACTAAAACATGGATGGGGTATATATATTAATATTATTATTATAATATTATATATATAAATATATATATATATATAATATATATAAAATATAATTATATAATATATTATTTAATATATATATTATATTATTTATATAATATTATATATAGGTCCTGGCCTCAGAAAAGCAACATGCTTGTAACTAAAAAACTAGAACAGCTACATGAACATAACATAATAACATTTTTGTAATCAGCAGGAGACATTTTTTATGGATGAAATTTAAAAAAATTAAAAAAGACAAAAATTCTTTTAAAATTTTAAACAAAATTCTTAAAAATGTCATGCCAAACTTGTATGATAATTATAACGTATTTTGAAGAAGTAGAAGGAGCGCACATAGTTGCCAAAAAGTTGAAAAATATTTTTTTTTTTTAAGCTTTAAACGATCCCAAGGTAAACCACCAAAAAATGGACCGAGTCGATAGGTAATTCTCCGAACGCCTTACGGGAGACGACGGGGGGGGGGGGGTTCGTTAGCCTACTATATGATCCCCGTTTTCGGCTCGACCGGCTACACCAATTACTAAAAAAAATTAACATTTTCTTCAGAGCAATTATAAAAAAACAATTTTTAGAGTAACACCTCTATAGCGCTCCTTCTATCACTCGCAGAAAGGAAGGTATACTACAGAGTATTACGACTGCTTAGACAACCTAAAATGATACAACAATGATGATACATGATTTTAAGGTTTGGTATAATTAAATAATAATTAGAATAAAATATCATTTTATAATTTAAGTTTCACCCAATGAAAATGACTCGCTGAAATTCAAAAATGTTATAATATTTTGCCTGTATTACTGCTATATAGGGAATAATTTTTAGATACCATGCATGTTTGCTCATTCTGGAGACTTGGGCATATATATAAATATATATATATATAATAATATATATATATTAATATTTTATTATATTATATATTATATATATATATTTTATATATATTAATATTATATGCCAATGTCACCCTTATTGGAATTACACCTATCTCTCGAAACTGATATGGTATCAAGAAACTAATAACATATTTGGTTTAGTGTATGAATTTTGTAAATGGAAAATAGCGAAATTTTTTTTAAATAGGCTCGACCACCGACGGAGGAAGAGGGGGATAACGAAGTCTCACCCAGTGCGTCCATCCGGTGGACGATGAGGATCCCCGACTTCCCTATTGCATCTTAAGAAGGTTTACCCGGGGAGATATTTCTTTTAGAGCGGATAAAAAAAAAATAATTGCGGAATCTAAGCCTGTAAAGGAAAATAATTACAACTTTCCTTTCTATAAAAAGGAAAATATTAGAGAAACAGACACTCAATTACCATCTGAAAGCATTACGTACATTCTTCTATAAAGTTGGCTTTTATCATTTTAATTTATAAACCTATTTTATAATTAAATTTTCCGACTTTTTTTTTCTCTTAACTAAAATTTTACTAGAAGTCGCACAAATCCAACTATATGTTTTATACCTGTTTTCGTGTACTCTTTTCTTCTCGTACTTTTTTAGCGGATATGCTTTAGGGCTTTTGATTTAGTATTTCACATTATATATATATATATATATATATATATATATATATATATATAAATCTATATTATAATAATATATTTATATATATATATTAATCATATATATATATATTATATATATGAAAATATCACACATTACCAGGGAGTTTCGTAAGGTTTACAAGATGTCAGATATTATTTTTAGGTAACAAAGTTTTTATTATCTTATTTTACGATTATTTACAGGCAATAGAGCGTCGTTTAGCTAAGTTGTTTTTTTTTTTTTTAACTAAACGATACCTCAAGGGTAACCGCAGAGATGGAACGAGTCAGGGTCTCCTCGCCTCACGCTGGAGTGAGATTCGCTTCGGCTTATCCAAGTCGGCTCGAGCCCTAAAAAAAAAAATATAAAAAACAAATAACATTTTTTTTAGTAGGGCATGATAAAAAAAATTTTGCCAACATCTTGCGCTCCTTCTATTGGAGTTTTTAGCTAACACGTGACACTAAGGTTCCACGCGTAGGGTTCGGCGAGCCGCGATTTTTTTCGATATTCATGTCTATTATGTAACATACTTTTAAAGGAGTAGCATATATATATACTTATATATTACTATGATAATACAATACTAAGGTTTAACTTATTAAAGAGACGATTTTCTATATTTTAATATAGTATTAGTATATTCTATATGTATATTATAAATTTTAAACAAAATTTAAATAAATTTTTAAAATATTATAATTTAATTTATATATAAATTATATATAAATTAATAATTATATTATATAACATATATATTCTACCATTATTTAATATATATATTAATATTTATATAATTATAAAATGCATTTAGTAATTTTACTATACAGTAACTACCGAGGTAAGTTTTCACGATGTTTATTATTTTCGACGAAGTGGATAAAATTTTGATTCACGTTTGAGAGATGTTTAGAGTCTCTACTCTTTATATATATCTATTTTAACTATATCTTTCAAAAGATATATACATAATATATATATATATATATTTATATATATATATATTATATATATTATACAGATATCATATTATATATATTAGGTTTTTAATATTCCTGATTAACTATTAATAGCTATGATAATATATATATATATCATATATATATTATATATATAATATTATATATATATATATTATATATCTATAATAATATTATATATATTATATTATATAATCTATATATATTATTTTTATATTAAGAAAAAAGTTACATCTTTACATTCTGCAAATTTTTTCGTGCGTTTTCGCCTGAAGGAAAGTGAGCGAAAATTTTCGTACTCGTGAATTTTGGACCTTTCTTCCGTTCGTATTTGACTCTTCGGGAAAGTTAAAAACGCGAAAAATAAAACTAACGATAAAGCATACAGTACAAGAAAGTACTCATATAGGCCATAATATATATTTTATAATATATAATAATATATAATAATTATTAATATTAACAGTAACACCATAGATATCATTAATATATATATATATTATATAGCTTATTATAATTATAGTATATATATTCTAAATTATATTATATATATATACTACTTAAATATATATACATTATAATATAATTAATCCTAGGCTTCCACATTCGCGATTTCAATGAAATACCTGAGACCATCATTTCCACATAAGAATTTTACAAGGAGACGCAAGTTCTTAATATATTACATATTAGATATTGTAGAAATAATTAAAAAAAAAATATCGTAAGTTGAGATTTTTATAGTCATACACCACTTCTTGAAATGAGCTAAAGAAGATAAACGTGAGAAAAAAAAAAACGACGAAATAAAATACCTGAAAAAAACTGACCATTCTCAAATTTGTTTCATATAATAGTATCAACTTTTTTATAAATTTTTTTTTATATATAGGAATTTGCTCTTGTAATTCAATAATTTATATTTTATTATTTGAATCTTCATAACCCTCTATGGGTTGGAGGGTAACGGGGACATCCAGCCCATCACTCGTGAAATAGGTAAGTTTCCTGCGGGTCCGTACGTAATATTCTGTTTCTTGCAAGTTGAGGCTTCAGTGGATTTTGTAGCTATATATATATATATTAATATAGTGTATAATATATATATATATTATTATATAAATTATAATATTATATTAGTATAGGTAAATTAAATAGTTCTTTGTATGTTATATTTTCTATTATACCACTATAACATGGTTTATTATGTCCTATATTATACTCTCTCCTATATTAATTATATATTAATATATAATATACGTATATATATATATTTTAATTATATTGTATAAATATATATATAAGTAATAAGTCACTTTATTATCTTACATACTATATCTCACTAATATATAACCTTTAATTACTTATAACGTTATACTATGTATACTTATTATATATCATATAATATATAATATATATATATATATATTATTCCGAGTTTGATACATGAGCATTGTTTGTTGTAATTAATTTGGACAAGCTATGTGCATTGAGAGTGCGCGCTCACAGCAGAGGAAGGGGTGAGGTGTTTTGTGCGTGCGTGCGTGGCATGTGGCATGCGATGAAGCACCTGTTATCATTTTGTTTTTTGCTTACTAAAGTGGTTTGCTTTGTAATGATTATTTCTCTCTCTCTCGTCTTCTCTTCTCTCTCTCCCTCTCTCTCTCTCTCTCTCTCTCATCATCATCTCTCTCTCTCTCTCATCCTCGTTCGAATATTTATTCGTTTTATTTCATATTTTTTAGCTTGTCTTGTCTGGGATTTTTTATTTTTAATATAATTTGATAATGGTTTGTATTGTCACGTATATATATTATATATATATATATATATATATATATATATAATATATAATATTATATATATATAAGTATATATTATTATATATTTATAATTATTAATATATATATATTATATTATATATATATTATATATTAATATATAAATATAAATAAAGTGTAGTAATATATAATAATATTAATCATATATATTATTTACCCAGCTGAACATATTAACAAACAGTATATAATATATTTATAATTATATATATATATATATATTATATATTATATATTGGTATATATAATATATAAGATATATATATATATTATTATATATATATATATTAATAATTATATAACCTTTTATATTTAAAGTATTGTAATTTGTAATCGTTAATAATTATCGTGTCACATTTTCATTTCTTAAGCATTTCCTTGTCCCATATTTTTTTTTTTTTTAAGTTATCGACAAGTAATTTCAGCTGGCCCCTCCCCCGTCCTACGTGTATAAATAATAATTATAAAAGAAGGAAACTATAAGTAGGTTCTTAAAATTGGCAAAACTTTCAGTTTATGAAGAATTTTTGATAAATTAAAAATTTGCGTTTTATTTGCAGACACACCATCTCTTCCGTGTGTTAAACAACGGTTGCATAGAAAACGCACTGTCAGTCGGTCGTCACGCAGTGCGGCGAATGAATTTTTTGCTATAAACAATTATATATGGCATTATACTTGTTTTGTGGTGTGGGTGGTGTGGTTGCGGGAAAAGATGACAGGGTTCAGTCACGTGCGGATGGCTGGTTGCATCAAACCTCCAGCTAGCGGATGTCGCATGTTGTGGAAATTTAGTCGTGGTGCCTCCGCCAATCTATATGTTCTTTAAAAAACGTTAGTGTAACATATGCGCCTTCGTTCAATCACGGGGACCTTTCTTCCTGCTCGACGAGCAAATGATTATAATCAATGTCGATAGGGAAGTTCTCGAACAAAGAAGACAGATCTAAAGCAGCCCGATAAGCAGTTTCCATTGGCACTAAGTGAAAAAGCTTCTTCCTCGCCTTATAATACCAGGGGGGGGGGGTTATTATTTGAATAGGGAATACAGAGATGAATGAGAATAGGTGATCGGATGGAAATCGAGCGCGGATGTTTTTCTCAAGTATAAGTACGACTCTAGATTTCGAAGTATGAAAATATCAAGACTAGCATGTTTCATTTCTCCCAAGGCCGTCAGGGGTACGTGGTAAGGGACGCGCTGCATCATTGTGCTCATTGGGTATATCTTGGAGGAGAAATTGGTAAGGCTAAGTTCATTCGCTCGCGTATCTCGACGACAATTTGAAGAATTCACATTGGCTGTGGTGATACAATTGAAAATCACATAAAATTGGTATGCATGTTTTGAGGAATAATGAGAAGTGAAAGAAAAGAAGAAGAAGAGAGAAAGAAGAAGGGAGAGAAGATGAAGAAGAAAAAGAGAAGAAGAAGAGAGAGAGGTAGTGAAGAGAGAGAAGAGAGAGGAGCAGAGAGAGAGAGACGGAGAGAGAGAGAGAGGAGGAAAGAGAAAAAAAGTGTTTTGGATTTAATTTTTATTGACTTTGCTTTTCTAATTCTTTGCAGTTGATAATTAACTCGAATAATTAGTGTTAGGTTAGTGAGATTTTTAAGAAAAGATAATTTAAAACAATAGCCTCGTAATGGTTTTAAGTAAATCATTGATCTCTCTCTCTCATTCTGCTCTTCATCTCTCCTGTTATTCGTTCTTCCTCTTTCTCCTGTCCTTCAATATCTCTCTCTGTCTCGCCTCATTCTCTCTCTCCTTCTCTCTCTCTCTTCTTCTCTCTGCTCTCTCTCTGCTGGCGTCGAACCTTCAAACCCTCGTGCAGTTTGGTAAATGTTGTCGAAAGTGTTTTCCCTATAGATTGTCAAGAATATATTTATTTAGTCACAATAAGATGAAAATTCGGATCATCAAAATTAAAACGAGAACACACGAGAAACAAACATGAAATTCGGAAACATCCGAGAAAACAACCGCCTTTGGCTTGAAATTGAGGATAGTGATAGTATAGAGTGGGAAAGAAGGGGGGGGGGGAAAGGGGTTTCCTGTGGGATCGCCCAAGCACCCAAGTTTCTTGTGTCCGAAGCAGATTCAACATAAGGGAAAAATTTTTTGTAATAAAGACGGTAAGAGAATTCACCAGAAATTAATGAAAATAAGAAAGACAAGACCTGTATCAAAGCAACCCGACGGTGAAGTCTTGGCGGCCCCACGGCCCCACCTCCACCGGAGGTTACCAACTCCGAAGTGATGGTTGGGGGGGTCAGGAATGGACAAGGTGCATTGTTTGGGCGCCGCAATTTCAAGTATCTCTGAGGTATGTTCCAGTTGTGTTTGTAAACTTGGGGCATAGGGGAAGGAGTGCCCGCTAAGAACATTCAACAAGCGCTCCAACTTATATCCAAGGAATTTGCGCACGCAGCCTCACGGTACTTAATAGTACACACGAATCATTTTTTTCGCACCGCACGCACCTCTGTTCACAATGCGAACGCATAAAACCGCAACAGGGCAACGAATTGTGTGCTTGCATCTCCGACACCGTGTCGCAACCCGGTGCAATAGCGTCAATCGTCCAATCTTGGGGTCGGATTCTTTAGAAATACATCACCCATCTCCTGAGGTGGAGCTGAAAAAGAAATCAATTTTATTTCACTTATATTATATTATATTATATATTATATATTATATTAATATATATATATAATTATATATATATTATATATTAATATATATATATTATTATATATTATATAGTATATATTATATTATGATTATATTATTATTATATATCATCACCACCTTAGCACCACACTCTACCTCTCTCTTCCATACTGGTGGGTCAACGGTAGCGATACCTACGTGCACGGAAGCAGAAAAAGTAGTAGAAAAATATATGAAGCAAGTCGAAAAAGAAAGCCAGCTTACTTACCGCCCCTTGACGACATGCCATAGTGAGGACTCACTGCAGTCCAGAAAGAATCCACCCTAGGGGCTTTAGGGCTTCACAGGACTGCGATGGAACCTATGGCATCTCGTCAATATATTGTTCAACCCTTGGCCAAGTGGGCCACAACTATACCCCCTCACACAACCCCCCCATTCATCCTATTATGCCCTTTCTTCTCGCCTCTGCCTTACTCACAATTCTCTCCTTCAGGCATTCCTTTTCTTGACTTAAATCCACTTTTTCTTCGGTCTCATCAGGGCAGGTGCGATTCCAGTTCAAATCACAACTAACCATCACATCCCCGCTCTTAAAACCAACCTGACTATCCATCCCATTCGTTTCCAATACACCAAACTCATTCTAATGTTAACTTTCCATTTTAATTCTCTCATTTACTCCTTTCTTCACACCATACAACCTCCTGTTGCGTTCATTCCTCATTTTATTCTCACACCTAACAAGCACCTAAGATTTTGTCTATCCGAGCACAATGTACTTTAAAGGGATCTATACCTCTTATTCCAAGACCAAAGTTTATTACTAAACATTTATTTAATACAGGTAAGAACATACCCTCCATTTAGCTTTTAGCCGCATCGACAGTCAACGATCTTTTAGTCCCGTTACATTCCCACCAAGGATTTTATTTTCTCTCCTCAGCCGGAGTCACAAGCTCTATAAGTGGCGTACCTTGCCATTCAGAACTTGCCTATCATACTCTACTTCATACCCTCGTTTCTTTTCAGTAAATACTAAATATACTTCTAAATATTTTAAACTCAGACACTTGTTCCAGTTGCTCAGCCAATCGTCACATCAATTAACTTTACATATGAGGAGTTCGCTTCACTCGTTAAACGCCATAAGTCTTACGCTTATCTTAACGTTTCAACTTTCAAACGACCCTCGTTTTTTACAATCTATAGCCTAATATTCCCGAACACCTAAAATCTCTCCTCAAAACTCTCCCTCCCAAATTTGCACACTCTTATCCGTATGTTTTCAAAACCAAATCATATGCATATAGGTAGGGGCACACCCTCCACTTTCTGAGAAAACAGAATATCATTCTAAAACTTTCCCCTGCAACCTGCGCAACGTACTATATTCTTCGCATAATCCCAAATCCATGCATAACAAATTTGATAACAAGGACTAACACATCCCTGCCTCACTCCTTCTATTAATATTAAACCCAATAACTTTCACTCCATTTATATATTCCTTACACATGCTTCCCTCTCTGCGTACATACTTTTGATTCCATTCAGAAACTACCATTAACACCATATTCCAGCTAAGAATGTCATAGAGGCTTCCTATTATCTCTACTCAGTAAAACGCCTTGTGCATAAACCATAAAACCTAAACTCTAACACATTCCTACACTCTCCATCATTTCTCTCACAATTATTCTGTTTTCAATGTAAGATTTGAGTCTACACATGCCTCTAGCCAACTTCTAGATGCAACCTTGTTCTTCACAGCAATACAAGGTCCCTCAGGCATTCTAAATCAAACGCACTATTTGCAAAATACCAGCCATTATTCTTCCTACAAGACACTCAATAAACTAACTCCTCTAATTTCCTTATCTACAGTTACGCTATGCTCTTTCCCTTAGACTATTAAACGGGTACTATTATGCTCTCGCCTCCAGTCTTCGGAACTATACCCCTCCATCAAATAAAGGTTTTGTTACACAACTTCCAAATAATCAATCACAATCTTCGTCATGTCTTGTTCTTGTCATCACTCTACAAACCACAGTAATTTTCCTCTTATATGCAGATTTAACCATTCCTTCCACTTTCCACTACTACCACCAATCCGTCATCCCCAAAATACCTATTGCTTCTATTGAACCATCAAAACCCACACACAATTCACACTCTAAATCTTTTTACTGCCAAATGTTTTGTAGACTATTCGAATGTTACCTCACATCAATCTACTACATCCATCTTCATCAGTTTACGAAAGGGAAACATCACCTATCATTATTCTAAAGCAGATTCCCTTATTCTGAATTCTTAATCTTTCGCGCTTCCTTACAGAAGTCTATTTTCTTCTAAGTCCCCATTCATTTCCCTTCCTACTTTTTATTTACTATCTTTTTTTTTTTCCTCCTATGTACTTCTTTTTTTTAAGTATCCATTTTTTTCATTTCTTATATATTTAATTCCAAACATTTTTTTTCTCTTTTGAAAACATTCATCATCTCGCCTTTTTTAGTATATTTACCCTCGTTTCTCTTTTTTTTTTCTTTTAACATGCTTTGCATCACCTCTTCTTTTCACCATCACTTGTTAACATTCTTACTTCCTACTTTAAGCCACATCCACATACTTTTCTTTGCACTACTAAATAACCCCTTCTTTCATTTGCTTCCAGATTTTTCAGGTTTCAATTTGTTCACATTCAACAACGAAACCACGATTTTATTTGGCAAGCGCTCCATTAAAATACTTATCCTTTTACCCTTTACTCTTCAGGATTTCACTTCGAACTTTTAATTCTTTTTCCACTTCCTTCCTTTTTATCTTTCCTCTCCCATGCTTATCCTTACTTAATTTTTAAACCTTCTTCTCACATTATGTTTATAAATCTAGTTTTCTTTTTTCATTCGACTTTAACATTCAACCATACTTCACATCTCCATTCTTCCACACAAATCAATCATCTTTTCACTTCGATACTATCTCTATCTACACACACTGTAAGTTTTCTTACTGAATAATCTTTGTGTTTATAAAGTATTTTAATATTAGCACATCTCTCCTTCTCCTCAGAAAATCAATCACCTTCCTGACCATTCCTTTTTTCCTTCCTACAACCCCAAGCCACCTGAATACAATCCCTTCCTTTTAAGTCAGCTATTCAAACATTTAGGGTCACCCAACAACATCACATGTTCAATTCTTATAAGCTCCTACCGTCGACGTTCTTTTATGTTTCTGGCTTTATGTCTTATTTTCATTTTTAGGTTTTCAGTTTTTATTTATGTTTCGGCAGATTTCCATTTTCTTTTCCTGTTTCTCTTTTTTGTGTTTTTTGCGAACATTTATCCTTTTTGGTGTGTAGCAGCAGCTGCTTTGCTCGAGATGGACCATATTGTGGCACAGTGCGCACGAGCATACCTCATGTGACCTTGGTTCAGCTTTAAATTATAAACACTTAAAAGTTGTCTCAAGTAATGACTGCCCAGACGCCAAAAATCTACCATATAGACGTCAGTGGTAACTCACTAGGGTCAACTTATCAGAATTGCAACTCCCATTCCTTCTGTCGATTCCTTTTCCACACCACGCTCCCCTCATATTATTCACATAACACATAAGATAAACAAACTAGACTCATTTTCTACCACGTTCCTTGTCATTTTTGTTATGCCAGTCACAAGCGAGCTAAGTAGAAAAAATTTGCCTTATTCTTTAAAGGTACTCCATAGTAGCCCTTCTCTCCTCTTCATTCCCTACAACATTTATTTTCTTTTGACATTCCATGTAACCGTCATTTTACGATTCTATTCATCCTTTCTGCCCGAAGAAAATAGAAGCAGCGCTTAACGGCGATCAGAACACAATTCTCCGACAGGCAACTGCATATTAGCATTCTGTGCAAAGATGTGGCAGTAGGTAGCCCAGCCCAACTACACCTATTGCAAATAGGCTTTAGTCGCCTTCTACGGACACCGCATGAAATTAACGCTCTCTAGCTGGGCAATTTGCTTTCTCCCACCCACACAGAGTGGATATACAGGGAATAGGGATAGTTAATGTTAGCACATGTTGGTTAGAAGAGGGGTGGGTGGATATACAGTGTTTTTATGGGTATTGTTGAATAGGAATGGTTGTCTGGGAAGAATGATGTAAAATATGAGCTGCCGAAAGGGTAGCGCGAACCATTAGGCACTGGATTTCATGGTGGAACCCTACACACAAATAAGAATCGAATATGAGAGGTAAATGTTTGAAATGGATAGTTAACGGTAGTGCTCTTCTACCTTCTCTCTCTCTCTCAATCTCATCATTATTTCTTTCCTATTTTCTATAATATTTTAATAATTTATATATATTATTAATATATTAATATAGTAAACTAGTAAAATTCTCATAATAATTTATAATGTATGTATTATATATATAATAATTATAATGTTATAATATAATATATAAATATTATATATATATATATATGTACATTAGTATAATTTATATTTATCGATTGTCTATTCTCTTAGCACTGCTTATTAAAGATTATTTGTATTTAATAAAATGAAATAATTACCGTGCGCGGGCTTAAATATCATATCACAATCTTAATTAACGGCGACAAAAACTCCTCGACAATCCGCGATGGAATTCGGACACTAAATAGAAATAGACTTTCTAAAGCAATTCAATTGACAACATACTAAACATATATATAATATAAGTATATCTAATATATATTATATATAGCGTATATCACTATTATATATTTTATATATATATACTATATAATTATTATATATATATATAATATCATATTATATTATATATTACTCATCTCCTCTCTCTTCCCCTCTCGGTCGTATTTTCTCTCTCCTCTCAGTGATACGATCTCTTTCTCTCTCCTCTCTCTCTCCATCTTCCTCCTCCGCTTTCGTGCTTCTCTTGACTCGCTCCGAATTCTATACTTTTCGGTCTCTAGATCTCTTCTCTCTCTCGTCTCTAATTCTCTGCTCCTGATCTCTCTCTAATAATTTCAATCTTAAGATAGCAAGAAAAAGTATTAATATAATAAAACATTAAGAATTGTTTAGTTATTTTGAAAGGAAATGAATAGATAAAGAAGGCTCTATTTCAATAGCTTAATAAAAAAATTTAGGTAAATTTTATTAAAAACATAAACATTTTGGTGTGGCTCGATTGGGACTGGATAACTTGACGGAAAAACTATTGATACTACCTTTGACTTGTGAATTAGCGAATTATTCTCAAGTGGAAAAGCTCAGCCGAAGCGGAAACATTAAATGAAGGACTGGTGGAATAAAAATTTTAATTAAGGTGAATAGGAATACCAGAAAGTAATCTAATCCCACTAATAATAATATTATATCAACTATCTAATAGTATAAATAATAAAATATATATTTATATATATATAATATATATTATTTCAATATTTTATAAAAATCAGTAGATATATATATATATATATATTATGTAACATACTATATATAGTGTGTGTGTGGTGTGTGTGTGTCTGTGTGTGTGTGTTGTGTGTGTGTGGAATGGTTTTGGTGTGGTAAGGAGCACGACAAAGTCTTTAGCAGTGTCATTTGGGAACACCACTAAACAACACAACGCAATCTTGGTTCTTCTCAAATGCTTTTCTAGAAGTACTTTTAAGGGAGGCGGTTGTCCCTTTACTATTAAACTTTCATAGTTCTATCAGAAAAACCGGAAGTTATGTTCCATCTCTGTATATTATTTATTATACTAAAATTTATATTAAGTTATTTATTTTTATTCTATAAGAAATATAATAATATAATATTATATTATAGTATTATTATTTATATTATATATATTACTTATTATTACTATAATATAATATATTATATATATATAGTAGTATATTAGAGATATACTATAATTTATTATATATTTTGCTATATATTTGTAAATTTATATTATAAACTATATTATTATTACTATATTATATTATTATCTCTATATATATATTATATTTTATTTATCATTAAGCTCAATATTAATATAATAGTTATGAGTCCATAATTTCAAGGAGGGGGGTTTCGGGACCTTTTTATTCCCTCCCTCCTTCCTTATTCCTAGGGTATACCACAGATTTAGGCCATTAAGCATTCTTTTTTTGCTAAAAGTATAAGGTGGGGGAACCCTTTTTTTAAATGGATTAAGTCATCTCTCTTCTCTTTTGTACTCTCTTCCTTTTTAAGTTGTTTTTCTCGTATGTGTGAATTCGAATTGTTTATCTCTCCCTCGTCTCCTCTCAGTCTCCTCTCCTCTCATCTCTCTCTCTCCCTATCTCTTCTATCTCTCATCCTTGATCTCTCTCCCCCCAGCAACAGATCCCTCTCTCTCACCCTCTCTTCCTCATCCCTCCTCTCTTCTCTACCTCCTCATCTCTACTCTCCTCTCGTTCTCTACTGTCGCTCCAGTATACACGCATCCATCCTCTCTGTCTCCTTTCTTATTTTCTTGTTACTTCTTGTTTCTTTGGTGAGTCCAGAGATATTGTACACACACTCTCTTTCTTGTATTTCGCCCCATCCTTACGTGCACTGATAGCAACTGAAGTTGCTGGGGACGACGAGGGAAGTAATATCGCAAAGACGCTCGTCACCTTTCACTTTGAACCTCATTCTATCCTCTCTCACTCAAGAAGTTCCTTTTGACTCTTTATTGAATTTACAATTGGTGTTTGTCTCGTGGCTTGAAAGTGTGTCTTTGAACCTCTCTCGTGTGCGTTGATTATCGCTTCTAATACTACATGAAGAATAATTTCCATTCATCGAGACATTACTATTCTCTTCTATCAATTACATAATTTCGCATAACGGGGTAATTGCTCATACAACGCGCAAAGCGCTTGCTTGCGCGTTAATATATCTCTGCCATTTCTTGTTTCATCTAATCATCTTAATCATTTTTTACTCGTACACATATTAACAACTAAACTAGATTACCGACTCGTTACTCATCATGATGAGGTTAGTCTATTAAACATTTATTCCACATGTAAGATACATAAATCACTCTCTCTACATATCTTGCTGTTTATTGTTGCTAATTGCTCTCTTCTCATCGCACTCAGCCCTATTCGAAGGACAAGTGCATTTGGGTATAGAGAAGGGTTAGGCGTTGAAAGAATTGGCGCTTCTTTGTTCAGATGCACGATGGTTACAGTCAGCAAAGTTGAGGAAGTTGTCTATGGGTGTCTGTCATATAAGCTTCTCAGATCGGTACGAAACGCGGATGGGGATACTTGATCTTGCGAGCAACAAAATGCAAATGGCACAAGATCTAAAGGTGCTGTATTCGCCTCATCAACTAACGTCTCTTGATGTTTTGGTTTTGGACAACTACGCAAAAGCTCATCCGGGAATAATTTAATTATTTTCTAACAAAGGCGTGTAAAAAGTACCCTCCAAATAGAACGATCGAAGAGACAAATTGTGATTCCTCATTCCTGTTATTACATCGCAAATATTGTCTGGTACGTCGAAAGTCATTCCAAGTTTCTCTTACATCTAAACTAATAAGATATTACCCTACTTAAATATAAATTGGCATATTTTACCAATTTACAGTATGTAAAGAACTATCTCAAGCGAGGGCTATAGGGAAGAAAGATCTAGTAATTGTATTCTTTGCCAACATATTAATCGTGCATGAGTCACACAGGTCGGCAACTCATCTCTATATTCGCTATCAGAAGAATCATGCCATCAAACACGTATGCCAATGAATGTTTACTGACCAAAAGATACCAGATGCATCTCATCTTCTCCTCTCGCAATTAATCTACTCCTTTAAATATAGAGAGATGACCTGAATCGTTACTGATTAATTATTATTTTATAAATATTTTCCAATTATTTTTCTATGTTTCTTTATTTATATGATAATTAGATAACTATAGCAGTATTGTAATCCTAATACTTATTCCTTAATCGTTAGGGGCGTACAATCTGACGCAAACTTGCCGAGAGTACGTCCGATACGCATCTTCTGGGATCTAACTCTTATTAGGCTATTCTTCACTGTTGATCTCTGGAAGTTCTAGCTCCTACCAAATATAGTCAGAGCCGAGGGCGTTTTTGTGTTCTCACGTGGTCCGTATCGTATAAATTTATTCTTATTATTTTGAGTCACTTTGTGATTAGTATCTCTACAGATTTCGCAACGGTATCTGCAATTAGATTTAGGTCTAACTCACTTACATACAAATAAATTAAAATTTTTAATCATAAGCATTACCCTGCCCGTGAAGCTAATGAACTTTGCAAATCATTTATACGAAGGTTGTCATCCAGTCAATGGCAGTTGATTGCATAAATCTAACATTATGATATCTGTATTCGCTTATTTGAAACTCATCTAAACGTATCAAAATACTCTCTCCACCTGGGCTTTGTCAGTGGTGAAAATTAAGGTCTGAAACGCTCTTTCGGATTCACCAAAGGAGGAGGCAAGGGGTTTTGTGAGACCTTGTAAATTCCGATTATGATTTCATTTATTGATGTCATTAATCGTTTCCGTGACGGATTAACCTAATGATCTTAAATCGTTCTTTCTCTTGGTGTCATTTTAGCAATGACATGTATATCGAATAAGAACATGGTTGATCTATACATCCATTACTTCGTATGTATTAGTATTGCTCGCGTTTACCACGACCACTTCTCTCGAATGCATCAGGAGTTTGTTGTAACTTAAATATAATTTATTATGGGTTATAATCTGCTATCGTCAAATTCAGTTATGAGATGACCTGAAAGGAGGACGTAGACACAGTCCGAAGCGATGATTGGCATATACCCCCACGAAGTGTTTGTTTGGGGTGGATCATTCTTCTGCATTCAGTTGCCCAAGGGTTCACCTTCACAAAGGATATTTATTGCATACTCTCCTTGGTATGTTTGGTTGTTATGTTTAGTGAGAATTCCCACCCCATCCCTCTTCTTCACATATAGCCTACAGGCTCACAAGCACACACTCGAAAATATTTTTTTTTTTACTAATAAAAGTTCAAAAACTCACAGACATTGCCTTTTTCTCGGAGGAGATTGCTATCTTGATCGAAATTGCTTTCTTTGAGGAAATTACTTTCCAGGATTCATATGAAAGATTGAACGCAGAACTTTCAACACGCAAGCCAGTCAATCTATTGTTTGAGTGACAGTAGCAACAAATTTTATAAATGGTAAAACATCATTAACTTCCTCCGAGTTATAAGATTAATTTAAAATACTAGAGCTTAAAATTTATAACTTTAAAATTGTATTAATAATAATATATTAATGAGATAATAATAATAATAATAATAATCATAATAATAATAATAATTATATTTATAACTTTTAAATATTATAATTAATAATAATATATCATATTTAGGAATAATATAATAATACCAGATGATAAGTAATAATAAGGTATATGCTAATGAAATAAAAATAATAAATAAATAGATAATAATAATATATTTAATGAGATTTCGACAGTAAATAATCAAAGTTTCACTAACCTTTAAGATGAAACCATGGGGTAAAATAATAAATTAATTATTATAATTAATTAATAAATCATATAATAATAATTTATAGAATTAATGAAATTAATTTTATACAGGGTGAGGGTCAGTGAGAAGGTAGGGAGGGTGTTCTTAATATGTTCCAGGTTGTAAAACTTAAGTCGAGTAGTGTATATCGGTAATAATATAATAATATAGATAATTCTAAATAAAGACAATCCACCAAACCCCTCACCATCCCAGCCCAGCGCCACAGGTGCTTACCCTGCGGGTGGGTGGTGACTCCATGTTTCATGTCTGTTTCACCACGCAATGTCAAGAAGCTGAATGAGTCCTTCACTACTCCGAAGAGAGCAAATTTCGAAGATTACTACGATGAAACGACTATCATAAACCAAACTCCAATTCAACATTCAAATGGAAAAAAAGATCAGTATTCCAATAACCTGTTTTAAGTATTCTGGGAACTCACTGTGACAAAAACTGAAACTCAGTTTTCACACAGATCAACAGAACATTAAGATGATATGAAATGTGAACAGTAAGAACTTTTCCAAGACTTTATTCTAGAACTAAACGTAAAAAATAATCATCAACCCTTCATAGTTCAATCTATAAAAAGTTAAATATAAATTTAAAAACATAAAAATATTATTTATAATAGTTAATTAAGCCAATAATAATAATAATAATGATTTAAAATAATTAATTTAATACTGACGTTAAAATTGTTAAAGAAAAACATTTACTTATATTACACATACGCACTTACACCGCACATAACTTTTCACGTTCGTAAACTCCAATAACTCAGTTACGTCCACAATAACACTTTTCAATTCTTGAGATTAAACACAGATAAACTACCCATATCAATACAAAACTAATAACAAGAGTTAGCACAAGTGGAACATTTTCACAATAAAAAAAATTATAATTATAATTTAAAATACTATGACAATAATATATTATATAACAAATAGAATATTATATACTGACTTAGAAAATGTTTAAGAAAATTTATTGTTTAACATTACGATTACCGTCTTTCAAATTACGTATAGATAACGTTTTAAGAATCTGTGATATGTCTAACGTTGTAATATATTTTCCAAGTTACTTGCCTCCTTTCTTATATCATGTCCAAAATTTAACAGATAAGAAAAAAGATACATAATTTACCATGTCTATATAGTCTGTTTTTCTTCTTTATTAATTATCGTTTTCTGAAATTAAATTGCAACATCTGAAAAATGCGAACTCTCATCCGCTAACACCATCATCGCCTTACTATCATATTTACATTTAATTAATTTTTTTTAAAAAAGAATATTTCCCACCCTAATTATACACGCTCTATGAATTTCACATTGATAAGATGAAAAACTTATATTCACTTGTTGTCGTGGAACGTTCTATAGAAGCATTTACCCTCCTTAAAAAAATAAAAAACAGTAAATTATGAGACTTTAAAATAAATAATCCTATATCCTACATTCTAACCACAGTCTAACCGAAAGTAAAATTTTTCCTGATGTGGAGTGATGTATTCCTGTAAATCCCTCTTAACCTGATAGGTTATAAACGTGAAAATAGACCCTGTAGGCCATCTACTAAATGTTAATTGTGAGATAGGCACGATATACGACGTCACAGCACATCCTCACATTCAATCAGCTTACAAGGTGTTGCCAAGGATTTTAGATGTAATTTTAACAGTTGGGTTTTATGTCATGTTTAAGTTGGTAGTGCATTGTTATTAAATATCATTTATTGATTTAAATCAGTTTCATATAAAAGATCTAATTAATTGATTAATTTTCTATCTATGTAGTGCACAGGTGAAATATTTTTTTGATATTTTTGTATTTTTTATTAATACTTTGTTTTTATGTCTAAGTTTATACGTTTCCTTCTCTAGTTTTATCTACCATTTGATTTAATAGATGATAAGTTACTGAAATATCAGCTTGCTTCCTACCTTCAATGTTGATTATTCAAATAAATTTTCATTAATTAAGAAATAATTAAATTAATTACTTACACACAACACATGATTTAACTATTTGTATTTTTAGGGGAGGACGGTATATCAATCTTGGCTGTGTGAAGGGATTATATAAGGGTATAGTACTCGCCCACTATTTGTTACCGCTATATCCTTATATATCCCTTCACTTAGTATCAGGTAGATTATTGATAGTATTTATCTCATAAATAGCTAGATATAGCCCTCCTACGTGGGTACAGTATAATAAATAATATAACTAGCCACTTTTATTTTTATATCCTATACTTATTGCTTATTATATAATAACTATAAATATATATATTCAGTTTTATATACTATTATTTTCCTAAACGCTGTCCTTATTATTATTATTCTATTTCAAACATCATAAATCCTTATAACTCCACTAAACGATAAAGTTTTGGTATTCTCAGCGCGTGTGTTATATATAATATAGTTACACTATATTATTATTTATTATAGTATACGTTTTATTATTTATATATATTTTTGTGTATTATATTATTAGAGATTTTATTATATATACTATATATATACTATTGGTATATATTAATTCACACACCGTACGTATATATATATATAAATTATAAACTAAATAATATTCATATGTATATTATATAATATATTATCTATAATATACGGTGATACTACGGTCACATATATTTAAATATAACCTATATAACTTACTATAAATAAGATTTAACTAATATAGTTTATTATATTTCCTTTACTGCTTAGTGAGTAGCGTAGAGGGGCTTAGCTATACTATAATTATTACTTATATACTACGTTCGGTATATCGGGTATATTATACTTCTACCCTCACCCCTACCTCATTATATATATCACCCTCTCATATATTAGTTAAATATATATATAACGCCTATATATTTAGTAATATATTATATATATAGGGTATATTAGTTACTATATATTTTGATAGTTAGCTTTCCCTCTAACTTGAAGTAGTGCTAAACGGTTGGCAGGGTACGCCCTCAAGTAATAATAAACCATATCACTTTAGGGCTTTGGGTAAGTAAGTTTATAGTACCATATATGAGTGTATGGGGTGGAGTATCCCTACTCCAGGTGATGCAAGGGAAGGTGCTCGGACGTCTGAACAACAATATATTTAAATCCGACACGTTCGGCGCTGACCTCTGGACTCCATGAGTCTTGATATATTAAAATAGCGCGCAAATCCGGTTCTGGCCCCAACTAGAACACATTTCATAACACCAACCTCAACACTCAGTATATATATATATTTGTATAGGCTATCATTCTTCCATTTACTTTTATGTAACATATAACTCACAGCTATATTATTTATATTGGACCTCACCTACCTACTAAACCGTTATATCCCTTTATTTTCTAGGTATTATGGGCCCCCTGATACAAAATATAAAGATAACATATATATAATATACGATACTAAGTCAGGGGGTAGGGGGGGTTTTATTGTTATGGTGAGCCTACCCCCCCTTCCTTAGCCCCGTAGTGGGCTTTTAGGTAGTTTTAACTTGTTAGGGGGGGAATAGTATTTATCTATTTTTGATCTAAGAAGGGAATGCCCTCCTATGTGGCGGCCCTCGACCCCCTATAAAAAGGAAATAAATAAGAAAAACTTACCCGCATTTTCCAGAGCAACGTTTGGGGGGTTGGGAAGGGGGGCTAATTAGAAGCCAATAAATTTGGTTAAACTCTTGGCTTTCTCAACGTCCATACTGATTGCAGGAAAATGTTGACACCGGTTAACTGCAGTCAGCGCTCTTCGCTGCCGCAAGAGCCGCCTACAGATCTATACTAATCGGTTGGTGAAGAGTGTTAACTCGAAATAAATAATATAAAGAAATATGCAAAATAATATTTTTCTTTTTCTAAGTTTTCATCACGTATGCCGAGAGGTATGCTTCAGACTCGCGAGCCATAATATTCCTTCTCTTAAAAAATTATACAGTTTTTTCTCGTTGTGTGCTCGTTTATCATTTTCAAACTCTATATTTTTTTAGTTACATAGTATGATGCTTTTAGTTTGGCAGGTTCTGGGTACCTATACTCTTATTCCAGCTAATGATATAAGGGTTTATTTTGAGGTGAGTTATATCTTGATTTCCCAATACCTAAGGCCGACAGATTAATAACCCTTTTATCTACCATAATAATTAATATAATATTATATAATTATTTATATTTAATTTTAATTAATTAATTATAATTAAATAATAATAATTATATATATATATAATATAATATAAAATTATATATAATATAATATATATATTTAATATATTATATTATTTATATATATATATATTTTATTAATTATATATTATATATTATAATATAAATAATATATACTATATATATATATTATAAATACGCTGGTATAAACTACTTTGGCTGTAAGTCATAAATATCTAACGGTCCATTATTGCTTCTCACAAAACTTTGACAAACTTTCCCTCCTCTGCCAAAGCGGGTAAGTAAAAATACATTACTTCTTCGTGTTGGTGGCATTTACCTCGATCTAACCTTATTTCTCGTGGTTTTTATGCAACTGATTTTTTTACTTATTTTTTATTTTAAATTATTTTAGCCATTTATCTTCACTTATAGCTGGTTGTCGGGTATAGTTTTATAGTGTGGTGTGTCCCACGGTTTGTTTTTGGGGTGTCCTAAACACATTACAAAATTATATATTATCAACTTTTTACAGTTAGAACTTCACATCCATCTAGGCATATCAAGGTGAACATATCACAAAACATGTCTTGACCACTATAGATTATGAAGGCCTTGGTGGCCACACGCCAAAAACCAATTGTGAGCAGAAAAAACTCAGCACTACGTTTGTTTGTAGCTATATTTAAATGATGTATTATAGTAAATATATTAATAATTTCATGAAATTCTCTTTGTCTTTATTAGTATTGCTATTAACTATTTATTTTATAAATTTAGGTGTGACTATTAATATAATATTGTTCAAAATCAGTTATGTACTTAATATGCTAAATATATTATCTTGACTTTAATTAATTTTGTAACAGTTTATATATTTAATATGGCATCTGCTGGCGTGTTTGATTTATATATCGTTTAAATGCACAATGTACATAACATAAGTAGTATATTGTTAAACATTATTATATTTTTAATAATTATTCAACAGTTTTATTTTGCATATTTTCAAATTAGAAACAAAGATTTATATTAGATAAGGAATTATTATAAAAATATAATATAATAAAATGTTAAAATAAAATCAAAGATTTAGCTTAATTCAACTATAAGATATAAAACGATATTTAACTTCACAACATAACAACCGTGAGCATAAAGTCAGATGATATTGAACTAAATATTATGTGAATATCATGTTAGTTCCTAACAAATATTTAAAAAATATATAATAGGTAAAATAATTAAAATTATAAATCATTAATTATGCGCATATCAAAATGTCAAATATTAAAAAAAAATTGTAACTCGTCGTTACATAATAAAAACTCTCAAATGTTAATGGAATCTTAAATTTTTGGTGTGTAAAGGGAAAAAGAGTATTAGATAGTTCTCAAGACAAGTAATCAAATAAAGGGGTCTTGTAATCCCAGGATCATCTCTAAATTATTTTTCATTTTTTTAGTCTTTTACTAAAGTAATATTCCAATACTACATGTTCTTTTCTAATTCCAGACCTGACAAGAAGATTTACTTATAAAATTTAATTATTATATGTTTTAATATTTACTTTGTAATTTTGACATGAATATTTGTTTAAAAGCATTTTAAATACCATGAGTAAATGGAAAGTTAGAATCTTGGAGAAACATAACGAAAAAATATACTCAATAAAGTATCTGAAATTTAAAACTATAAAAATAAAAGATTCAAAGAACTTTAGAGGAATAATATAAGGAATAGCTAACAACAACCCTACGGTTTAATAGTTGTTAAATGGGGCAAGCACTATTTTATGAATAACGAGATGGCAAGAAATTGATTCGAAATAAACTAAATAAAAATTATATAACATGAAAAATTATTTAAGGAAGTATGTTTTGAGGTATTGAACTGTCAATGAAAAGCTCACTTGGGTTAAAATTCTGAAAAAAAGACGCACCTGTTAAGTTTTATATTGTAAACATTTAATTAACTCCCAAGCAAGGAAATTATTAATTATTTTATATTCCTCATATCCCCCCAGATAAGGGTTGATCATTTGCTTTTTTTAATTCGTGTCATTAGAAAGAGAGGAGGAGCAGGAGGATAGAAGGACCTGTTGGACAGCCATAGCCATTACTAAACACATTTACACACAATTAATTCTAAGATTCTTCTACCCCCAATCCCTTTAAACTGCCATTTATGTGGAAACTCACACACATAAATCAAAATCCCCTACCCTACCCACATAATTCAACCAACATTCTTCAGTTGAATATTAATGGTATAAAAAAATAAACGTAAAGAACTACACCACACTAATTAAATACACACACAACTCTTATACAAGAATCAAATCTCAAACAAGACGCTCACCTCTCTGAATTTACAAACTACACACTCTTAAGACCAGATAAAAACCAACCCAAACATAACCTTATTACACTCATACACAATAATATCCAATTCTAAAACACCAAAAATCACACAAAATAACTCGTGAAGAACGACCTAATATCCACTTGCCATCAATAGAAATTCAAAGCAAGTTTTAGGAAAAAAAAACAAACAAAAAAAAAAAATACCTAATAAATTTCTAAATCCCCCCATCATGAAATTATATCCCAGACCTATTCCCTTAACACAATATTAAATTAATACAAACATTCAACTGACATCAACCCCACTGGCTTTTTTTTTAGACCCCCCCCCCCCGAGCAAACATTGGTACAGAGTACAGACACAACACACACACAAAATAAAACAATTTGCATTCACCACAGTAGTATCCACTTAACAACGAAAGCGACCATTACCTCCATCCTCCTTGACTAATACTTCACCTCCATTCTTCAGATATCAACTCACGTCTCTCCAACAATTCAAATTACCACAACATGGAAACTTTAATCACTTCTCTCTTCCCCCAGATCACATCCCACATGTCTAATCACAATTCAACAATCACCACCATCTTATAATATCTTACAAAAAAAAGTTCACCAACTACAAGGAAACCAGAATTACAGCTTTCACTGACAACGGTAGATATGGATCTAGAGTTTTCCAAGACAACTGATTTTCCTCTTTCAATAAAGCGATAACAACACTTATAATAAAATAATTCTAAAAGCTTCTAAACATAAACTATTCCCACATGCCACCACAAAGAATTAACCTAACTTCTTCATTCTGAAATAGGCACCCTAAGGCAACAAATAGACAACAGAGTCTAATTAATAATATTACAGACATTTTTATCAATAGAATAAAATACCTTAATACTCAAGAGAAAGAGAACAGGATATATATACCCAAACACAAAATCATAAGACTGGCACAAGAATATTTCGTACAATGAAAAATTTTTATATATCCCATACTCAACCACCCCCAACACACAAAGTTATATGTAAGCAAAACAATAAAATTCCCAGCCTAGAAAACCAATGCAATATTATTTTCACACTATTCAAAAATCAGTTATAAACCCATAATCCCCACTTACAGACAAACAATTAAACAATTTAAAAAATTAAAAAATAATCAATAACCCCATTTACTCCCCTAGAAGTACTTAACCTAAAAACTCACATCTTAAACACTTAGGTATCAAAGCAAAAGCAGCTCAAACTCAAATATTTAACGTTGCTTGTCAAATTAACACTCTCCCTCTACTCTGGAAACACGCTCATATAATTCCTAAAATAAAGCCAAATAAACCTATTAACAACCCTGCTTCATGTAAATCCATTTTATTACTTTCCACAATATCTACGATATTAGAAAAACTAATGCTGAATAGAATACGTCCCCACATTCCTTCATCAAACTCACAAAATGGATTTAGACAAAAACACTCCACTACCACTCTCATAACCAATTTAACACAACACATTCTAACTGGTTTTAACCAAACTTCTTCTCTTCCCACCATCTGTCATGACATTAACATGCTCACGAGATTTGACACAGTTCCTCTTCTCTGACACATTTTAATATACAAATATGATCACCAAAGACAAAAAAAATAATAGCAAATTTCCTAACAGTCATATGCTAGTCATAAAGGACACCACTACTCCTGAATATACAAATTTTATAATGGAGTTCCCCAGGGTGCCATCCTCTCACCACTACTTTTTAATCTCCTTATGCATAATCTACCAGACCCCACATCCCCATCTATAAAAATTAATAGCAAATCATTGCTCAAAACTCTTCTGTAGGTACAGAATGCAAAGAACTACATTACATAGACCAACTGAAATAGTGGTGGACAAGAAATAGAATAACTGCATTACACCAAAAATTCTCTATCACATTACTCACCCCAGATAGAAGAGAATCAAATTTACACCTAGCAATAAACATACCACCATTCTAGGTCTGACATTATATACACACATGATATTCACCCCCACATCAGCAATATTACATCTAGAGTCAGACAAATTAAAAGCATTGAAAGCATTATCAGAAACAAACTTTGACCAACACAATAGTATACAAAAAATATCTTTGCAAATTTTTAAACTATGCATCACCTGCAGTATCAAAAATCTAATACTCAAAAATTAGAAATCATTCAGAACAAAGCCCTTAGGATAACTGGCTTCCTTCCCACCAGCTCCTGACTGAAACAAAAATCCTCCCTATAAAAGTATATACATCTTGACATGATAAGCTAACTTTATAGTAAATCACATTCAATAGATCACTCCTACACCAAATACTATGACAGCCCCCCTGCAACTAGTGAGATGAAAGTTACACCAGCAACATACTATTCTGGCACTCTTCAAACCCCCCATCTCCACTAGACAACACCATAATTAAACATATTTACAATAAATTAATCCGAAGAACAATTTCTGCATATCCAAAAAACACAGTGCTGCAAACAAGTTCCCTTGAAATTTCCAACACAAAGGAAACTTTGAACAGCCAAACTTGGGTATTACTGTCGCGGTTCCTCTAAGGGCACCACCCCTCCTTGCAGGAATAGAGGTTTACATATCTTATTGATCCCTCCCCCTACTGTCAAAGATGTCTCTCAAAAGCAAATGATGACGCAAAACATCTTTTATTAGATTGCTATACCCTGGCAAACATTAGACACGACTCTGGGTCCTGACCTGTGATAGTAGCGAGGTATCTCGAGGGCACCTGCTTCTCTTAGGGGAGAAGTGTGGGGTGACAAACTTAATATATCACTATATATATATATATATATATATATATATATATATATATATATAATATATATTATATATAACTTTATATATATATATATATATATATATATATATATATATACTATATATATATTATAATATATATATATATATATATTATATATATATATATATATATTATATATATATATAATTATATATACTATATATATATATATACTTTATACCATAAAAATAGGGGAAAATCAGTCAAAAAGTTAGCCCTTTTTTTTTTATTGAATCATGAAAATTGAAATTTGAAGTGACATCTATATTTAATCAGTTTTTCTCATATTTTGAGTTTCCTTAATGTTGTTGAATAAAAAAAGAATAAAAATGTTGAAATATTTTAAAATTTTTTTTTGAAAAATTCCATTTTCAAAAAAATTGATTTGGGAGGGAAAACGGTCACGTGTAGGGGAAACCGGTCATTAAATATTACGTTTGTGCTTGCCCAAACTTTAATTTTTAATGTAATTTAATAGATTTTAACAATGCTTACTACAATAATTCTGGATAGAAATAAAGTGAAGTTATATTTTTATTAACCATTTTAGCGGTAATGTGCAAATGTTGATTTTTTACCAAATTTTGAAATTTTAATTATTCATGTTTGTAAAAAGCATGAGAAAAAACAAGTTATGACAATCAATTTTAATAATTGTTAATAATCATAATATATTTGCACTTTTAACAAATAGCACTTTATATACGAAGATAGCTATGTCGTGACACATTTTCAAAATGAAATGCTTGAACAGAAAAAAAAAAATTGATAATAATTTATTATGACAATCAATTTAATAATTATAATATAATTAATTAAATAATAATATTTGAGCAACTTTTTAAACAATAGGCACATATATTCGAGAGTATTGACATTACACGCATGCCATTCGACCCGTACACTAATTGACAAAATAGGTAAATTTACATATTAATAATTTTAAATTATGACAATCCATTTAATAATATTTTCAATATTTAATATTTACGACGTTATTAACGAAAAAGACGAGCACCTTATTCTACCAGTATGTAACAGATTTCACAAAAAATGGTATACATATGATCGCGGCACTTGTTTTTTATCGAGCATGATGAAAGAAGAGAAGGGGATCAATCAACAACATATTGTAAACAATTCTTATAGTCTACCATACATAAAACTAAAAGTAAAATATTATTAAAGACTAAAAAAAAATTGACATTATTTTAGTTTTCAAGTGAATGGCCGGTTTTCCCCCGAAATTAAAAACACTTAATAACTTTAAAAATAGATTAATGTTTTAAATTTTACGTGA
>JABUQX010030882.1:80000-85000 GCA_015478945.1 Trachelipus rathkii
TTTATCAGAGCTTTTATAAATTACCTGATTTAATATTAAGCCCTAATCCAATATATATATATATATATATATATATATATAAATACATTAAATATCCTCATCCGCTGATTGGACAAATTAATGGTCTGCATTCATATCAGCATCCCATATTAAAAAATTACATCCGATATATCACTTAATATAATCATATATAATATATATATATATAGTATATATATATATATAATAGATATATATTATATAATAAATATATATAATATATTAATATATACTAAATATTATATATATAGATATATATATACTATATAGAATCAACATTAATGGCGAAGTAAAGAAATACTGCCTATCTATGGATCGCAACCACCGCCATGCTGCGAATGAAAGATATACTGATCCCTTTTACACTGAGCCCATCCTACCACAAAAAAGTTGATTTAAGAACAGTTTTAAAGCAACTGAGCTCCCTCAAGGCAGCATCACCAGGTGTCCAGCTTCCATTTCTCTCTTCCTCAAGATTAAAGTAAAAATCATTTGCATAATCCCAATTACTGCAATATTAACATCTAAAATACGTTCTTGAATCCAACCTTTTTGGGCGTATTCGTAGCATGGCCTCATTCGTAAAGGCATCAAATATATTCTTTCTCAATCGCCCAACATCCTCTCGATCAAGGAGGGCCCCTTAGAAAAGGATCTCTCTTTACGCTTACCCATTATATGTCTATTGTGCTCTTAACAAATGATTTATCCGATTATGCTGGACTATCTAAACCCATAATATACTTAAACCTATAATAGTGTACTATATATATCACCGTACTCATTATAGTGCTTAACAACATACAAATTCATATTATGTTATCACCCCCAACATCACACTTTTATATTATAATACTATATTATACTTTAGATATAAATAAATTAAGGCATACTGAATTCTTAATTTCCACCATACCCATAGATTCATACCGTATCACATATAATACCGTAACCCTTATAGATATAATAATATATATATATAGTATATAGAATATGAAAATCCATGGCTATTAGACTCAGCTATAGCAGAAGAAAATTTTATAGACTTTTAAGCTATTTATATATATAGAATAGTGCTAGTGATTTCAACAAATAAATATATATTTATATTACACCACTCTACTAACATCCTATATATAAACTTTAGGAAAAGTAGTATTTATTATATCAAAATAATAACCTAGTAAGTAAAATATAATAAAAAGAAAGAAGACAAAACTCACCTATTATTATTATTATATTGATAATAAATATATTAATATATAATAAAAATTATTTTATAAAACTTATTGTAAATTTTAGAATATCAAATTACAATATAATGCAACCCTGTCCAAAATCACTTAATATATATATATAGGGTTGGCAAATAAATATTAAAAATAGTAATTTCTCCGATTCAAGCCGCCAAATTTTAACTAGCAAGCTTCAACTAACGTTTGACACTAAAATAATCATAATTATCAACACAAGTCCTTCTATCTATACACTACATCCACAGCCCAGCCGTACTTTTTACAACCCTTACCAAACTAGTCGTCCCTTCCATAGCCCTAACTTCGTATCAAGCAGTTGATCCTCCGCCCCAAACCTACTGAAAGAGCGATCTACTGAATCTGTAAGCGTGCATAGGACCTCCCGGCCCGCCCGTTAATCAAAAATCATCAAAGCCATTTTCACGCCGAAAACGAAGAAAGATTCACGTCTCCTTATAGACTGGTGGAACAACAAATCTATCAACAAGGTCTCATCCACTCAGTTCCGTCCTCTCAAAATTTTAAGTTTCACCAAAAATGCCCTTCTAATGGCTAAAAACTATAAATGAACTTCTTTCCTTTAAGTCTCATCCATTGTTATGTAGTAACACAAGGAAAGGAGTAGAATTCAAGCCTAAACAGCATATTTCATAGAAAACTTAATTCCAAAGAAGAGGATATAAATCAGATACAATATGAGCATCTATCTACAGAACTTCCTGGATTTAGTGCTACGATGAAGCTGAATCCGCTTGCTCGCCGCTGACAATCTGCCTACCAACAATCGCGTGCCGTATATTCAGAGCCAAGTCAAGTTGCTACGGCGTATCTGAGTAGCTTCATTGAACACATCACGTGCAATTTTTCATCTTTCGATGCGCCCTCCAACCATTTCCACAAGTGGTTGAATTGCCCTCAGGCAGGTTTGCTTGACTATAATCCAAGCATCGGATTGTCTGCAGAGCATTACAACTGCCTCTTTAAATAGCAAGTACTTCGCCGGACTCAAATACATAAGCCCGATGGAATGATACGAGCTTACGATGGGCCGGTCTGAATGCCAAGCGAAAAGCCCCCTGGTTTCGTTGTGCCTGGGGTATCCTTCATGGAAAGGCCCGCTGTCTAATGCTGCACATTACGCCGACAAAGCTGCTCGCATAAGAGCACTAATACTGAGTCCACTAATGCTGAGGCTCAGGCCCATCTGGAGTATGGCAAATAAGGCTTCGGCATGTTGACAGCTATTTTCTGGGCTCAGCCATCGGATCAGCGGAAAAAATCGGTAATCAAGGTCCTTGATATATGGACCACGCCGCTGTGCTGATTTTGTATTGGTTCAAATCCTTACTAACTAGATTAGTTTGTTGAAAAGCATGAAAGAATCAATGCTTTTTTAGATACTGGTTTCCGCAAATTGCTGAAACGAGTCTTTCCGAAGACACGTAGAACAGCCCAGTCGAAACCTAAGCCCAAGCGCAGATTTGCTCAGGGATCCAGTGCGTGCGCGAATTGTATGATGCTTCTCCAAAACTACCGTAGCGAGTGTTCCTGCGAGCGTTGCCTAATCACTGCTGTGGACGCATCCTACAACAGATCCGTCGGGCCACCACCCAACCCCCCCCCATGTACTTTCAGTCAAGCCCAGAGCTTGCCTCGCGAAGCATTTGATTAGCTCTGTTTAACACTCATCGCCGGATTATTTACTTCATCTTCTATGGACTCCTAACCATTTACCACAATGCTGTTGAATGGGGGTGCACTGCCGCACGTTTGACGATATCCAATCGCCCGTACTTGGATGACAGCAGAGCAAACAACGCCCATCTACATCGCAGTGCTACTACGCAGTCAATATCATAGCCATGTATAAGAAATGACACGAGTACGATGCCGCCCGAATGAAACTAAAAAAGTCGCGTATTTTCTTAGCGCCTGTATTCCTCAAACGGAAAGAGCTTCTATAGCTTGCATCATTCTACAAATGCTCCGTTAAACACACTATCACGGTGTTCAGTACCAATCTGTCTGCCATCAACTTCGATGGTTTAGCGCATTAATTTCTTCCTCCAGACACCTCGCGGAAAAACAATACATGTCCTTTATACTTCGCCCAACGAGTATACGGTCTATTCTAGCTTATTGTCGTTCATAATCATATCCCTATTTGCCCTAACTTTAGTATTGTTTGAAGAGCACAGAAAGAACAAGCTCTTTCATACTTTTTTCGCCAATATGCCTTGCGACACCTCCTCCTTTACCAGACATCGTAAACAGCCATTGAAACCCCAAATGTCCCCTATTCAAAATCCCAGTTTTCACAATAAAGTAAAAATAATCCTAAATCCATATGCGTACAATTGATAGCGCAAACTCATAATATTATATAATATATATATATATACGGTATATACATTATTATAATAACATAAAAGAATACTAATAAATATCCTTTAATACTCCTATTCTGATCATTTATAGATTATACATATAATACCTAAAAAAATATTTATATATATACTAATATATATACGCACTTATATAATATTATATAATTCATATATATAATAACCCCCTATAAAATAGTATCATCATATATATAATAATACTATATTATATAGTATATCCACCCATAATAATAACAATAATTATATATTAATATCGTATATAATAATACTATAATATAATTATATATATATATATATAATATATAAACCCAATAAATATGAGTAAATATATATAACCTTATATATAGCTATATATAATTATATATAATATATATATAAATAATATGAACAAATTACTAACGCCACACGGAACGGTAGGTCGGATCAAAAAAAAAAAAATTCACAGTGCATCTATGATACATAAATAAGTTTTAGGCGAAATGAAATATGCACACAAATAGGCGCATTTTTTTTCTTTTTGGCAGGCTGTTATGTTAAGATAAGTTAGGTAAGTTAGTTTTAGTATACCTTAGGTTAGCAGTCAGAAAAAAATTTCAGTAATCGCCCTAATACATCTATTATATGTATAACATAGGAGCACCGTAATTATTTTAGATCCAGAACGCAACCACAACGAAATGGAAAAATCACCTTCCTTTCCCTCAACCCTGTAAAAAACTCTTACAATAACTATTAATAAACATCATATAATTACGTTTAATATATATAGTTATATATAATAATTATATATAATTAATACTATATATAAATATATAATATATTATTAAAATATAATAATATATATATATATATATATTAACTATATATATAATATTAATAATATATACGCACACACATATTATGCAAAAAATAGCGAGCCTAATTAAAAATCTTGGATCTAGGTATAACGGAATTAAACGTACTACTAATTTTAACTAACTAAAGAGTAAAGAAAAAAAAATACACAAAACTACTTCCTTTGATATCTATAGCTGTGCCCTTAGTACGTGAAATAAAGCATATATGTAGACTGTATTCTGAAATACTCGTTGGCATCGCAAAGAAAAGGGAAGTTGCTTCTTAGAGAGGGATTAAAAACACTTACCAAGTGGGCACGGCTCCCCAAACTGACGTACCCCATTACACTAACTATTAATAAATATATAATATATATATCTAATAGTATATATAAATTATATATCAATATATACTTATAAACATCCAATAAACTATAATTTAACTAATTTATATTTACATATTT
>JABUQX010030882.1:90000-95000 GCA_015478945.1 Trachelipus rathkii
CCTCCTCCTCCTCGGATGTGGTGGGCCACTTCTCTCTTTTTCCTCGAGTGCCTTCTCCTCTCTTATCACACAGCTTTCCGCTCTCTCCACCTCCCTTTGCTCCTTTTCTTCATCATTCTACCCACTCCTCTTCTTCACTCTTCCCTCTTCTCCATTTTCCAATTATTCCTATTACCGCTCTCTCTCTTCTGGTTCTCTCCTCTCTGTCATTCCCTTCTTTTCTTTCTTTGTGTTTTCGGTTTCTCTCTTGCCTTTTTTTCCTCTTTTTCCTATCCTCTCTCTTTATTCTTCTTCACCTCCTCCCTTCTTCCATTTCCTTCTTACTTGATATTCTTCTTTCCATTCCCCCTTCTCTCACCTTTTTCTTTTTTCCACCCTCTCTTCTCCAATTCTTCCTCATTTACTCCGACCACCTTCTCGTTTCCAGTCTCTTCTTATCTCTTCATTATCTCTCTCTTATCAGTCATCTCTTTACATTATTATTATTTATATCAAATCTATCTCTTTGTGATATGATATCACTCTTGACTATCAGCTAATTTATATAATCTTTCCCCTTCACTTAAGTCTTCCTACCCCTGCACCACTCCTTCTCTCCTCACCCACCCTCACTCCTTACTGACGCTCCATCGCGCACAGCACGCGCAGGTCGTACTTGAATACCATTAGAAAACAACATGTGCAAATTATTACACTGCCGAAAACATCTGCTCGCACCTCGTTGCAAATCACGATCGTTTCTTATAATAGTAATACTCGGCTCAGATTGTCATACCGAGCTACGCACCTCACCGACGATGCAGTGAGTCGCATATTGATATATATATTTAACTCATCACTATATATATACTTTATAACTCATAGTTATATATTATATATACTATACCCTATACTATATATAATATATATACCTTTATATATCTACCTATATTTATATACATCTCACTATACCATCTCCCTCCTACATATATCCTGACTAACCTATACCACTACTCTACCTCACTATATATACACTTATAGTACTTACCCCTATATAACTCTCATAACTCAACATCTAACCCTAACCTACTATCCTATATATTATATCACTATTTAATATATATTATACTACTATATTACGTCACAATGCGATTAAAAGAATAATCTCACGCATTTATTATTACTACATTAAAACACAATTAGTTGCTAACTAGCGCTAGAATTATACTAAAACATTACTACATTAAAAACACACATTTACAACCTAAACATATAAAACCTGAATAAAATTCACAGGGACGAGCTTTCGCCAACTTTTTGGCCTTTTTCTAGTCAGCCAACAGTGAATGGAGGAGTCTTGATTTTCTAATGAGTTCTATTTTGCTTTTAAGCTTCTAGGTTGCTTTTCTTTAAGACTATTATCAGTAAAATGGAGACATTTTCAATGCAGTTTTTTTGTATTGCATCTATTTTCTTTGTAATCTCCAGGGCAGCCATCTATTAAACGTGGGAAGGTTTAGATACAAAAAAGCTTTCTGCTTATTTTCATTTATTGTAATCTACTGTATATTTTCTGATTTTTTGCATGTTATTCATGTATTAATATGAGGTTGAGTGTTAAGCCTAATGTTTGTGGAGTGCGGAAGTTTTCTATCGTGTGGTCTAAGTCGTGTTTATGTCTGACTTTTTTTCTAGGGCGTTGAAGTCCTATTGTTCTCCGAATCATTGCTCTAATTGCGAACAATGGTGCATGGAATTCATTCATTATCCATGACCGGGGTTTGTGTTGAATTTGCCTTTGCCGGGGGTTATTAATAATTTTTTAGATAAGGATTTAATTAGAGGGGACTCAAGCTGTCATATGTCTTTGGTATGAGCATTTTTTATGTTGTTTAGGTTTTATGTTGTATCGTGCGTTATACGTATGCTTTTTTCGAATAGGTTGGGATGTGTAGCTTTTGATGACTCTATCTATGTTTTCTTTGATCACTTTAATTTTATGTGCAATTGTATTTAATAATTATTATGAGGGTCGTATCTTGAGTTTTTGATAAAAAATGTTTTTTTCTAAAAATTGATGTTTCTTTTATTTAAATTGTATTCAGGTATAGAATAGATTATTGAAGGCTGCAGAGCTAAAGGTTTATAATTTAGCTTCCTTGGGATGAAGACGAAGTAGCTAGTTATATTGTGATTATTGTGATGTGTGCGGAAGATTACCATGAGACAGTAGGGTTGGCTGTGGGTTTTCTATAGACTGTGAATGAGGGTTTTGTAGTATGATCGGTTGTTATCAGTGTGTCTAGAAAAGGGAGGGTGTTATTGTTTGATGTTTCCATAGTGTATTGTATATCTGTGTGTATAGTGTTAATGAAATTTAAAATGTTGTGTGGGTTGGTTGCATGTGGGACTGCTGCAAATACATCATCTACGTATCTGAGCCACACGCAACCAGAAAGAAGTTGATGTGGAAGGATGTAATAGTGTTCAATGAGTTCCATGTAAATGTTGCTGAGCATGGGAGACAGTGGAGAACCCATGCTCAGGCCTTGTGTTTGTTTAAAGAATTGTTGGTCAAATTGAAAATAGTTATGTTGTAAAGTAAGGAGTATAAGTTGTTTTAAAATAGAAAAGGGGTGAGAAAAAGTGATGTTGTTTTCGTTTACGTATTTAGTTAAAAGTTCAAGTAGATGTGGGACAGGGACCGATGTGAAAAGAGATATTACATCATAGCTTACGAAAGTGTGTGTTTTTGTATTAGTGGAGGAAATTTTATGGATGAAATCTTCTGTATTTTTTAAGTGTGAGGTAGAGATAGTGCCGAGTAAAGGTTTAAGTTGTTTGGAGAGCCATTGTGAGAGTTTGTAAGTGTTGCTGTTTGTGTTGGCTATTATAGGTCTTATAGGTATGTTTTGTTTGTGTGTTTTTGGTACTCCGTAGAATTGTGGTATGTTGGTCATGTACGCTTTTAGTTGTTTATGGAGTTGAGGTGAGTTTTTAAGTATGCTGTTAAGGTTAGAGTTAAATGTAGCTTGTGACGTGGTGTGTGGGTTCTTTGTAAGTTTTTGGTATGTGTGTGTGTTTAATAGGGATAAGCATTTTGTATTATAATCATGTGTGTTAAGAATTACTATGTTATTACCTTTATCTGCTCTGGAGATTACGATGTTTTTGTTGTTTTTCAAACTTTCCAGAGCGGTGTAGAATTTCAACGGCATCTTTGGAGATGTGTCAGTTGCTATTGCAGAGAAAAGGAATCCTGTTAGTATATCTGTGTTGCATCCTGGGTTTTTTTCTGTTTTTTTCCAGATTTCTAAATCCTGCAGGAAACGAGGCCAAGGATCTTTGTTTTGAAGGGCCATAGATACACACTTTCGTAAGCTATGATGTAATATCTCTTTGGAACTTATAAATAAAGCACATAAACGTAAAGAAGAAATAGCTTACATCAAAGCTCAACAACTGAAAAGAAAATTTAATATAATTTACTCCCAGAGCGTTTGGCATACGGACACCGATCACAATGCAATAATCAATTTATCAACTTATGTACCAACAACAGATGAATCCGACTTGTTGGGTTTTGGTTTATCTATGGCCCTTCAAAACAAAGATCCTTGGCCTCGTTTCCTGCAGGATTTAGAAATCTGGAAAAAAACAGAAAAAAACCCAGGATGCAACACAGATATACTAACAGGATTCCTTCTCTCTGCAATAGCAACTGACACATCTCCAAAGATGCCGTTGAAATTCTACACCGCTCTGGAAAGTTTGAAAAACAACAAAAACATCGTAATCTCCAGAGCAGATAAAGGTAATAACATAGTAATTCTTAACACACATGATTATAATACAAAATGCTTATTCCTATTAAACACACTCACATACCAAAAACTCACAAGGAACCCGCACACTACATCACAAGCTACATTTAACTCTAACCTTAACAACATACTTAAAAACTCACCTCAACTCCATAAACAACTAAAAGCGTACATGACCAACATACCACAATTCTACGGAGTACCAAAAACACACAAACAAAACATACCTATAAGACCTATAATAGCCAACACAAACAGCAACACTTACAAACTCTCACAATGGCTCTCCAAACAACTTAAACCTTTACTCGGCACTATCTCTACCTCACACTTAAAAAATACAGAAGATTTCATCCATAAAATTTCCTCCACTAATACAAAAACACAAACTTTCGTTAGCTATGATGTAATATCTCTTTTTCACATCGGTCCCTGTCCCACATCTACTTGAACTTTTAACTAAATACGTAAACGAAAACAACATCACTTTTTCTCATCCCTTTTCTATTTTAAAACAACTTATACTCCTTACTTTACAACATAACTATTTTCAATTTGACCAACAATTCTTTAAACAAACACAAGGCCTGAGCATGGGTTCTCCACTGTCTCCCATGCTCAGCAACATTTACATGGAACTCATTGAACACTATTACATCCTTCCACATCAACTTCTTTCTGGTTGCGTGTGGCTCAGATACGTAGATGATGTATTTGGGGAGGTTATGGATACAACCCACACAACATTTTAAATTTCATTAACACTATACACACAGATATACAATACACTATGGAAACATCAAACAATAACACCCTCCCTTTTCTAGACACACTGATAACAACCGATCATACTACAAAACCCTCATTCACAGTCTATAGAAAACCCACAGCCAACCCCACATACATACATTGGTACTCCGCACACACACAAAACACAAAACTAGCTACTCTCTCATCCCTATACCTACGAGCCTTCAAAATCTGTTCTCCGGTACATTTAAATAAAGAAACACAATTTTTAAAAACCACTTTTCAAAAACTCAAATACCCCTCCAATATTATAAATACAGCATATAAAAAAGCAAAGAAAAAATATCATCAAGCACACATAACCCAACCTAATTCGAAAAAAACATACATACCTATACCACATATAAACCTAACGAACATAAAAAATCTCATACCAAAACATATACA
>JABUQX010030882.1:107500-112500 GCA_015478945.1 Trachelipus rathkii
TGTTTACATAAACAAAACAATTCCTTCTCAGTGTATATATATATATATATTTAATATATATATATTATATATAATATAATAATATATTATATTATATATACTCATATAAATATACACTATATATACTTATACTATAGGTTATAGTTTTATAATACTATATCGTAAACCTATTTATTGTCTGGCCCCCCGAAAAAAAATCCTGGATACGCCACTGTATATGTCTATCATATTATAATATTATATATACTATATACTATATTATATATATATATATTATATATATTACTATATTTTATATATAATAAGTATAATTATATAATATATACTATATATATATATATATATATTATATAATATCATATATTTAATTATATATATATATATATATATATATATATATATATATATATATATATATATATATATATATATATATATATATATATATAATATATAGATATATTTATATATATATATATAATATATATATATATATATATATATATATAATATATCTATAATATATTATATATATATTATATATATATATATATATAATATATATATATATATATTATATATATAATATATATATATATCATATATAGTTAATACTCATTTTAACAGCCCCTTAAGATTGCTAACTAAAGGTAGCATATTATGTTCATAACAACACATTAAAAACACTTTACTAAAACATATAAAACTAATAAAATTAACAGGGACGAGCTTTCGCCAACTTTTTGGCCTTTTTCTAGTCAGAAGCAGATGAATGGAGGGAAGATATTGATTTCTCAATGAAGTTTATTTTTACCTTATGCGTATAGTTGGTTTATTATTTTTAAAAGACTATTAATACATGAGACATTTCATTGCAGTTATTTTGTTATTGCATCCTAATTTTTTTTGTAGTCTCCAGAGCAGCATCCTATAATTAGTTCGGGAAGTTATGGATACAAAAGCTCTGCTATTTTCGTTTATATTTGTATCTTTGTCATATTTCTCGATTTTTTGCACCATGCTTATTTTTGATATTAATTGATGGTTCGAGCTGTTAGTCTATAGTGTTGTAGTTCCGCCGGAGTTGTCTTCATCGTGTGTGTCTAAGCTGGGTGATTATGCTTAGTTGAGTTTTCTTTGCTTCGTACCACTAGAAGTCTATGTGTTGTATCTCCCACACGAAATATTAGCTTCATTGCAAAGGGTGCTGGATATATTTTCAGCTTATTTAATAACATTAGTGGGCGGCCTGTCCTTGGTTGCTCATTTTGATTTGGGGTGTTTCTCTAATATTTCCCCTTGTTGAAATAAGGACCTACTATTGGAGAGGGATCATCTGAATATGATTTTTTTGGTATGACGACTTTTTTACGTTCGTTAGCCTTTATATGTGGTATATTAGGGCTTGTTATGTTTTTGGCTCGAATCTAGGTTGGGGTTAATGTTGCTTGATGATATTTTTTCTTCTGCTTTTTTTATATGCGCTGTATATAAATATCTGAGGGGTATTTGGGAGTTTCTTGAAAAGTGGTTTTTAAAAATTGTGTTTCTTTATTTAAATGTACCGGAGAACAGATTTTGAAGGCTCGTAGGTATAGGGATGAGAGAGTAGCTAGTTTTGTGTTTTGTGTGTGTGCGGAGTACCAATGTATGTATGTGGGGTTGGCTGTGGGTTTTCTATAGACTGTGAATGAGGGTTTTGTAGTATGATCGGTTGTTATCAGTGTGTCTAGAAAAGGGAGGGTGTTATTGTTTGATGTTTCCATAGTGTATTGTATATCTGTGTGTATAGTGTTAATGAAATTTAAAATGTTGTGTGGGTTGGTTGCATGTGGGACTGCTGCAAATACATCATCTACGTATCTGAGCCACACGCAACCAGAAAGAAGTTGATGTGGAAGGATGTAATAGTGTTCAATGAGTTCCATGTAAATGTTGCTGAGCATGGGAGACAGTGGAGAACCCATGCTCAGGCCTTGTGTTTGTTTAAAGAATTGTTGGTCAAATTGAAAATAGTTATGTTGTAAAGTAAGGAGTATAAGTTGTTTTAAAATAGAAAAGGGATGAGAAAAAGTGATGTTGTTTTCGTTTACGTATTTAGTTAAAAGTTCAAGTAGATGTGGGACAGGGACCGATGTGAAAAGAGATATTACATCATAGCTTACGAAAGTGTGTGTTTTTGTATTAGTGGAGGAAATTTTATGGATGAAATCTTCTGTATTTTTTAAGTGTGAGGTAGAGATAGTGCCGAGTAAAGGTTTAAGTTGTTTGGAGAGCCATTGTGAGAGTTTGTAAGTGTTGCTGTTTGTGTTGGCTATTATAGGTCTTATAGGTATGTTTTGTTTGTGTGTTTTTGGTACTCCGTAGAATTGTGGTATGTTGGTCATGTACGCTTTTAATTGATTATTGAGTTGAGGTGAGTTTTTAAGTATGCTGTTAAGGTTAGAGTTAAATGTAGCTTGTGACGTGGTGTGTGGGTTCTTTGTAAGTTTTTGGTATGTGTGTGTGTTTAATAGGGATAAGCATTTTGCATTATAATCATGTGTGTTAAGAATTACTATGTTATTACCTTTATCTGCTCTGGAGATTACGATGTTTTTGTTGTTTTTCAAACTTTCCAGAGCGGTGTAGAATTTCAACGGCATCTTTGGAGATGTGTCAGTTGCTATTGCAGAGAAGAAGGAATCCTGTTAGTATATCTGTGTTGCATCCTGGGTTTTTTTCTGTTTTTTTCCAGATTTCTAAATCAAACAGGTACTCGTTTATATTACATCTTTCGAAATTTATGGTTTACTAGTTACCCTAACGCTGCAGCAGAATATTTGGAACTTATAAATGAAGCACATAAACGTAAAGAAGAAATAGCTTACATCAAAGCTCAACAACTGAAAAGAAAATTTAATATAATTTACTCCCAGAGCGTTTGGCATACGGACACCGATCACAATGCAATAATCAATTTATCAACTTATGTACCAACAACAGATGAATCCGACTTGTTGGGTTTTGGTTTATCTATGGCCCTTCAAAACAAAGATCCTTGGCCTCGTTTCCTGCAGGATTTAGAAATCTGGAAAAAAACAGAAAAAAACCCAGGATGCAACACAGATATACTAACAGGATTCCTTTTCTCTGCAATAGCAACTGACACATCTCCAAAGATGCCGTTGAAATTCTACACCGCTCTGGAAAGTTTGAAAAACAACAAAAACATCGTAATCTCCAGAGCAGATAAAGGTAATAACATAGTAATTCTTAACACACATGATTATAATGCAAAATGCTTATCCCTATTAAACACACACACATACCAAAAACTTACAAAGAACCCACACACCACGTCACAAGCTACATTTAACTCTAACCTTAACAGCATACTTAAAAACTCACCTCAACTCCATAAACAACTAAAAGCGTACATGACCAACATACCACAATTCTACGGAGTACCAAAAACACACAAACAAAACATACCTATAAGACCTATAATAGCCAACACAAACAGCAACACTTACAAACTCTCACAATGGCTCTCCAAACAACTTAAACCTTTACTCGGCACTATCTCTACCTCACACTTAAAAAATACAGAAGATTTCATCCATAAAATTTCCTCCACTAATACAAAAACACACACTTTCGTAAGCTATGATGTAATATCTCTTTTCACATCGGTCCCTGTCCCACATCTACTTGAACTTTTAACTAAATACGTAAACGAAAACAACATCACTTTTTCTCACCCCTTTTCTATTTTAAAACAACTTATACTCCTTACTTTACAACATAACTATTTTCAATTTGACCAACAATTCTTTAAACAAACACAAGGCCTGAGCATGGGTTCTCCACTGTCTCCCATGCTCAGCAACATTTACATGGAACTCATTGAACACTATTACATCCTTCCACATCAACTTCTTTCTGGTTGCGTGTGGCTCAGATACGTAGATGATGTATTTGCAGCAGTCCCACATGCAACCAACCCACACAACATTTTAAATTTCATTAACACTATACACGCAGATATACAATACACTATGGAAACATCAAACAATAACACCATCCCTTTTCTAGACACACTGATAACAACCGATCATACTACAAAACCCTCATTCACAGTCTATAGAAAACCCACAGCCAACCCCACATACATACATTGGTACTCCGCACACACACAAAACACAAAACTAGCTACTCTCTCATCCCTATACCTACGAGCCTTCAAAATCTGTTCTCCGGTACATTTAAATAAAGAAACAATTTTTAAAAACCACTTTTCAAAAACTCAAATACCCCTCCAATATTATAAATACAGCATATAAAAAAGCAAAGAAAAAATATCATCAAGCACACATAACCCAACCTAATTCGAAAAAAACATACATACCTATACCACATATAAACCTAACGAACATAAAAAATCTCATACCAAAACATATACAGTTGATCCCATCTAATAATATCCTTATCAAAAAAAATATTAAAACCCCCCCAAATCAAAAATCAACAACCCCCCCTTGTTTATATAAAATTCCATGCACCCTTTGCAATAAGCAATATTTCGGAGAAACAATAGACTTCAAACGTAGAAAAAATCAGCATAAACACGACTTAGACACACACGAAGAAAACTCCGCACTCACACAACATAGACTAACACTCAACCATCATATTAATACAAATAACATGCAAAAAATCAGAAATATACAAGATACCAATAAACGAAAAATAGCAGAAGCTTTTTGTATCCATAACCTTCCCAACTTTAATAGATGCTGCTCTGGAGATTACAAAAAAATAGATGCAATACAAAATAACTGCATGAAAATGTCTCCATTCTATAATAGTCTTTTAAAAAACCAACTAAACGAATAAGGAAATAAACTTCATAGAAAATCAATACTTCCTCCATTCACTGTTCTGACTAGAAAAAGGCCAAAAAGTTGGCGAAAGCTCGTCCCTGTTAATTTTATCAGTTTTATATGTTTTAGTAAAGT
>JABUQX010030883.1:15000-17500 GCA_015478945.1 Trachelipus rathkii
TATATATAGTATATATATATATATATATATGTTATTATATATATAGATATATATATATATATATATATATATATATATAGTTAGTTAGTTAGTATATATATATATATTATTTATATATATATATATATACATATATATTATGCCATATATAGTTATAGGGTTATATATGTATATATATATATGTTATATATATATATATATATATATATATATATATATATATATATATATATATATATATATATATAAAAGGTTGTATGTTTATATAACTGATATCATGACTATTTATTCCTAGCAGTAGTCTTGAGAGTTTCCCGTAAAAATATTAATTCAGTTGCGACTTGAGGCATTATTGCTTTTAGATTAATACGACTTTTTCAATGATTGGGTTTTTATGGATATATTCAATATTACTTATATATATATAGTGAGAGTAGCAGCAGTGAAGAAGAGGGTGGAGAGAGCATATATATATATATATATATATATATATATATATATATATATATATATATATATATATATATATATATATATCGGTGTCGACTTTTCGGTGAAGGCAAGGGAGGCAGTGCTTCCTACATAATTAGGGAGCTCCCAGGAATTACAAATACACATGGTAATATTATTTACTTTTGATTAAAACTGAAATAATTGTACAAATTCACTTCAAAGTATAAATTGAGTTTGAAAAAAATTTTAATTACGTCTAAATTTGCTGAACAATCACGATCGAAAATTAGCGGAGGCAGATTTAAAAACTTTCTCCCTTATGGGGAGGCATTCTATTCACGTGACATGCGAGAGTGCGAAATATAGTGTGTGATATTACTCAAACGGGTCCAACGAAATGTTTCCGTATTTAAAATATACATTTAAAATACATAGAAGGGAGACTGAAGAACGACAGTGCCAAATTTAAAATTCACATACATCGGAAATTAATTTCCCATTTTACCAGTCGTTGTGCTGACTTCGTGGGAGGATGACACTCGTTTCGATATTTCTTATATCTTGCCAAAACGCATTGATCTCTTCAAATAATTAAATTACCAGGAATTTACATATATATATATATATATATATATATAATTTGTAAGGGCAGAATATATATATATACATATGTATATCTATGTATAAATCTATATACAGGGAGTCGGAGTATATATATATAAGGATATATATATATATATATATATATATACAGTATATATATATATATATATATATATATATATATATATATATATATATATATATATATATATATATATATATATATATATATATATATATATAATTTTTAATTTTTACAACCTCTCCCAGGAAGCGGTCAAGACCCTGTCAGCGAGGCCAGCGTCTCTTGAATCTTCCTCTATCTTCCAAAACTCCATCTTCCCTCAGCTCCTGCATCGACGGCAATCCATGTCTTCTCAATGAGTCCTCCACCGAGCTTTCCCATCTCTTCCTAGGTCTTCCTCTTGGTCTCGTTCCCTCCGGTCTCCACTCTCTCTTCCTGCATCCTCTTCAGGTGTACCGACCACCGGGTTGTGGCTGCATCCATCTTATTTACATAGCTTCACCCAACCTCCTCCTAAGCCAAAATTGTTTCTCTGCTCATGTCTCTCTTCTAAAGGCTCTTCCACTCATCACCTTCAAACGTACACATCTACTGACTGTATTCCACAGCTTCTCTGTGGGTCACCCATGCCTCTGCCCCATAATGAATCGAGCACACTCCCCTGGGTCACTGCGCTTTTCACCTCCATACTCACTGTCTACCTTTCAGTAATCACTCCTGCTCTTACAGCTCCCCATACTGAACTATCCTACTTGTTACTCTGTACATTTCCTCCTTCTTCCAAATACCCACCCGGGCAGCTTGGCATATCATTTTCTCAACCATCTTTATTCAGTCCCTTCCAAATCCACTCCCTCTCAAAGCCTCTCCTCCTTCTTCTGCAAGGCAAGGCACTGCCGACCACCAGTTCTTCTGTTTTTCTGTGTTCATAGTCAGACCGGCCTCTCTAAGCCTATTAGCAAAACATGTCACCACCTCTCTCAGCCTATCTCCCTCTTCGCTCCAGCACGCCAAGTCATCCGCGTATGCCAGAATATCACCTCCAAATCTCTTATATTCTCTCTCACCGTTTTATCACTATAGCCAGAAATGCGTTACTACAGACAACACGCGTCTCCTGTTTGACTCCTATTCTACCTCCTCAAACCATTAGCTATTATTCCATATTCTTTTCTTATCATATTTGCTTGCTCCATAAATAAACTTTCCAGGGCCCTTTCACCTTTGGTCCATTGCATATTTTTCTCTTGCACTCTCCACTTTACCTAAGCTCTGAATCAAAAGCTTTCAGATCTATGAAAGTTATATATATGCATCTTCCTGTGTATTATATTCCTATACCTTTTCTAACGTAATTCTCAAGGCGAACAAGAGATCCGTCGTGTTTCTGTTCTTTCTATATCCGTGCTGCTCTTCCCC
>JABUQX010030883.1:30000-46761 GCA_015478945.1 Trachelipus rathkii
ATGATTTTAAAAAATTATGAGTATATACATAATATGTTATGATGGAAGTAAAAAGGTATTATTTTGACCATATTATAAAATTTCATTGTTATATTATAATAAAACAAATGATCACGTTATAAGTAGATAAATACTAAGTTACTATTGAAATAGTCCTACCGTATGGTAACGACCATGGTATTTTATTGTACGCATAACGTAGTTAACAATACTACTCGATACTAATCTGTAATTAAAGCTACTTATGAATTGAATGTAACAACACTCGATCTCTCAGCAAGAACTCATCAGAATTTATAGCCGAGGCATATTTGCAGAGAGTTAAAATGGATAATATATTAATGTTTATTAAGTAGACTAGTTTATTATATATTTGATCCCTTTTTATTTATGTTTGCCTTTCAACATGATAAACTTCAGTAGGCGAGTAGGTACACTTGTGCTTGAGCTTCAAGCACTAGATCCTTAAAACACCCAACGCGTTATATAGTGGTCAAGTGTACGTTATTGCCTGTAGCATAGTGGTAAGTAATGCATATATGTGAATCATACTCTAAATAATAGAAAGATAGATTATAATAATATACTACTGAGTAAGCCGGTGTAATAATCTATTATATTATAACATACGTCTCATCCGATGTTATGCTCTGAGTATATATATATACTAGTAGTAGTATGTTGACTATTTTATATATAATATAATATATGATAATGATATGTTATTGATATATACGATGGACGGCGATCGTGCAGGGGAGGGGAGAGGCAGGGGGGGGCAGGCTGACCCCACACTCCTGTAAGTAAGCGATTTAAACTTCTTACTCAGAGTCTTAACTCTGGTTATTATAATTGAGTATCCATAAACGTCCAGAATTTCACAGGTGTGCTTGATTAGATAGATACGTTTTACGTGATAGAAGGATATAGTTAATATAAGTGATAAGTATTATATTATGAAATAAGAAATATGTATGAATAGATAAATATTAATATTATATTAATAATAAATATATAAACAATAATACGTATTAATAATGCGTAGTATATAAAAGAAAATAAGTAATATAAATAGAAATAAATAGGATCTGTAATAATATAATTGAGGGATTATCAAAGAACTCAAGACAACGTAAATATATGTAATATATATATATTAAATATATTATATAAGATAATATATGTAAATATAGATATATATATATAAATAATATTATTATGGCGGATAAAAGGCTAGAGTGAGCAAATCGTCATTTTCTCTACATTTCTTCTTAGGACGATACGAGATGAGTCTTCTTTTCACATCTTTTTTGTAATAAGTGGCTCTTATAAATTTGTAGATAAGAACTGTGTTGTTATTAATTCTTAATGTTTTTTTAGATACTGGAATATGTTGATTATAATAATAATTTCTTGATTATTAGTGTCTCAGGATCGTGGATTCATTGAACAAGTTCTTTTATTTAAAGTGTTCATATGGGTTACAATAGAATTAATGAAAGTATAAAGCTAGCAAATTGTAAAATTATCATCTTTACAACACCCGCCTCAATGTAAGAAATTTTAATAGTGATGTTCAATTTCTATCAGATCATGGATTAAATTTAGGAGAATATCCTCTTAAGTACGTGTATACAGTGTGATATTAACCTTAAATTATAGTTAGGTGATAATAGATTAAGTTAAAAATTTTAGTGAGTAATTTTATCTCCATGAAAAAGTCAGGGTAGAGGCGCTGAATTTAACTCACACATGATCTTAGCATTCGTTCTCAGTGAATGATTGAAGGTTAGTTTCATAATTCATTTCAAAAGTAGAAATCGAAAAATAATTGTTCATTACAAGCCAAGATAACTTATGTGGTTTTCTAACTTATAGAGGAGTTTTGACTAGATAGGTTATAACATGAATTTAAATAAGACTACATATATGTGACAGAGGGAGATTTACCAGTAGTTGCTAGAAACATCATACTCTATGTTATACGATATCTATATAATATTAATATTTATAATAATAAATATCTTATAGTTAAAGAAAATTGATGAATTATAATATCCCTAACAATTAGTATCAAAAAGTAAAAGCTAATTTTATATTTATATAGCGATCATAAAATATATATTTAATTATATATAATAATAAATAATAATTAAAAAATAATATATAATGAGTAAGATGTTATGCCTTGATATAATGATCAAATTAAATACATATTACAACTTAATTTAAAATTACAGTGTAATATAGATTTAATAGTATAGGTATACATATTAAAGGTAATATTAATTAAATAATATATATAATAGTAATAGTGCGTAGAACTAAATAATTACGAAACAAAGGACAAATGAATAACAAAGTGAAATTTGGTAAGGGAGTCAACAAATGGGATGAAAACCAGCATTCTGTATAGGAATGCTAACTGGATGAACACTGTGGATAAAGACGACAGGAAGGAACAGGGTAGATTTCATTCACTGCTGGATTATCCAATCCCTGGAGTCTCATTTAAGGAATATTAATATTATAAGAGAGTTGGGGATCAGGTGAACGGAAACGAAAAGAAAGTTCGTGAATGCAACGATTAACTCTAAAGAAAAGATATGTTCATCATAGATTAAAGAAGATATTAATATTATCTTCAGCAATAGGGTGTAGTCTGATAATATTAGAAGTAATTGATGTAATGCCTTCATAGATCCCTGGTTGATTATGTAAGATGATGAATACTTCTAATTGTCACATTTTATACTTGTAAAAGTAGGGTTGTATTATATAGGTATATTAATATATATGGGATTATATGGGTTATTTGAAGTATAATCACATAAGTATTAAGATTTTAGCACGAAGCCATAAATTGGCTATGGATTTATTTAGATATAGTAGTTATTTATAGATAATGGTTATAGACTACTGCTTAATTGTGTGACCTTAATAAAACTTAGATTTATTAAAGGCATGTGAGATGGTTTGAGAGGTAAACATAGTATCAATTTTTTTTAGACTAAGATACTACAATAAAATGGTGGATTTTTGGTTACAGAAATTTGACAAAGTTACACCCTAAGGGTGCTTTTGTGTTATTATTTGCAGAGTAGCTTATGTTTAGAGTTAGAGGGTATATTTATATTATTGACTGAGGACAGTCTCCGAAATAGGAAAATATTATACCCAATGTGCTTCTTAATATGTCCTTCATAATATTTCTTAAATGTTCTTAATTTTTTCTTATATTATAATATTATAATAATATAATTTATTAGATAATATATATATATATTTATATATATAGTATTATATAAATTATATATAAGGGTATAATATAATATATATTATAATATAGTATATATATATATATATATAAGGGTAATATTTATATAGTATTAAATGTCAAGCTAAACTTTAAATTAGTCTTCATTGAAGTTATAAACTATTACGTAAATAAAACTATTAATTCAACTTCTATATAAGTTAAGATTATTTACACCAATAGTTTCCTTTGAAATGTAGCTATTATGATTCAAAGATTATTCAACAGACTATTGGGGAATGGCACGTAATCAAACGTCAAGAGTTTCTCAGAGAAAAAGGCTATTTTGGCTTGTCGAATTCGCTACTGGCAGGTGAGTGTATCAGATGCAAGACACCACGTTAAATACCAATATTTTACACAGCACTCAGGATACAACAAATTCAAGCTCACATGCTACTTGTCTATAAAGGACTCCAGGGTAATATTCTGCAATTTCTTTTCCAGCATTTTGTATCCTTTATGAAATAAAATAGAACAGAAATGCGCTACTTTAACATAGCTGGTCTAAGTCAACCTACTTTTATGGAATTAATATTATTATTGTATAACAATAACAATATAATTATTATATAGAAATAAAATAGTTAACAAAAAAAATTTTATTAATATAAAATAAAATAGTTAAATAAAACAAGATTATTTATATAAAAATTAAAAATATATGTAACTAAAAAAAATTGGGAATATTTTAAAAAATAATAAAATCTGTAATAAAATACAATGAATTAATTATTAAATTAATATATAAATATTTTTTATCATTTAAATTCTTTAAATTTTTAAATTTCATAAGAAAATATTATTTGTGTTTAAGAAAAATAAATTTCTATTTGAATTAAAATACATAATTACATGGGAAAGAATGTTATATAGTATAATGACTGTGATAATACATATATTAAATATTGTTATTGTTTAGGTACATATTCTGGTCAAGGATAAATAAATTTCTATAGGACTATCTTCGGGTTTATATGATCTAATCATTATCGTGAGATACAATATAAAATATATATTTATCAAAATATAGTTTTATTTTTTTTTGGGAGGGTCAAAGTATTAAATAGTGCAGAAACCTTATTTTAAATATTTTAATTTTTAAGGATTGATAAAAATGATTTGGCTGACTGAAGGTTACTCTTTAGGCTATTGTCTAATCATGGATGTCACTGACAGGGACAAAATAAGAAAAAAAAAAAACAGTTTGCAAAAACAAGGCTGCTTAACATTTCTGAGCGCACATCTACTACCTCTTTATTAAAATTTAAGGAACATGTTGGGAAATTAATTAATAATAATCACTTCATCAGCTCTTTATGGGCAGGTACAACCAAGAATAAAAAAACGGAGATTATTATTGCAACGAGATGCGAAGGGCTGATAAAAGGCACTGAGCTGTCGAGTATAAAAAAAAAAGTGTGCACGTGTGATAGTTAATAACATAATAATAATTTGCCAAATTTGCGATATAAAAACAAGTGAGTGAAAGATTAAAACGATACAATGACATGATAGTCATCTATTAAAACTATGGCAAGTTTTACTGCCGAGCTAATATTCACAAAAGAGGTGATATAAATAATAAATATTGTTGGATGCGTCCAAACGTGCGTTAGCTCGTGTAACAAAAGTGGCTTTTCTAGACGAGAGTAACTTAAGTATTGAAGGTCCATTAAGAAGCGCTATTGTAGAAATAAACCGGAAAAAACATCATACCGATAAACACCAACGTGGTACAGTTAGTAGAAATTAGAATTGGAATCACCGAAGATTATTAGCAAAAAATAATTAGAAAACTGCTTAATAGCAAACGTTAACTTACTAGAAGCTGAAATCATCAGTCTATAGCACCTGTTAGACAAAAAAAAACAGTGAAGAGAGACTTTTCATAGAGCTAGAAATATTACATATATAGGGTTTAGTGCGTCATGCAATACAGCCTTAAACCTCATGTAAGACCGAAGAGTTTGCCATAAGGAGGAGGGTAGATTAGAATGCAACACTCAGTAAAGGATTGAATTGTTCAGACCAATATCTTGGAAGACAGTCATTTGGTAGATGAATCGACCCTTTGCAAGAACACATGTTACACCACTAAAGCTCCGGTCAAAGCTTTTACGTGATAAGAGAAAAATCACATCACCAAGGTATATACGAATAGAGCGATAGCCATAGGGTAAATGCCAGCCTCCTGGCAATGAAGAACACTGCGGGGAGAGGATATAAAATAAGGATTCGCGGACTCAATAGAAGATTAATATAGGATGAAGACACCACATCCTAACAAGTAGTTGTCAGTGTAAATTAACAATGGACAAGACATCTAATTATTATTACCTGTCGCCCAAAAATAGCAACAAACAATAAAAGTAAACTGTCACTGGGACGATAAACTAAAAAATTACCCATTTTAGGGTGTATAAAACCCACTTCTTTTTCTTTGAGGAGAGGTGGCTGCACATTTACGCGAAAACTCGAGATACTAACTTTAAATTCTTCACCTAATAAAAAAAACCTCACATTTTATAAATTCCATATTAGTCAACACAGACTCGATCACAACAGATTGATGGAGCACACAGGTGGACCCATTGGAAAGACTTTAAAGTACCATATTTCAAACATTTCTTCCTCTGAGCTCCCTCAACATATCGATGATTCCAAAATATAAATATCAATAGTAGCGATCCTGATATGATCTATAAGGACGAAAGGTCGGTCCCCAGTCATTTAATATAATATTAAAGATAATAATTATTCTAAATAGCCTGATTAGGACTAATATACATTTACTATTTAATTTAGTTATTTCAAATTTCATAACAAAATAAATTCCTATAATAATAAATATTATAATAAAGATATATTAATAAGAATAATAGTAACATAATAATATTATTAACAACGGTAAAATTCCAATTATAAAAGCTAACAAATAATAATATAGAACCAGATATATTAGGTATTTTATTAGCTACGTTGGACAAATAATGACAAACTATATTTACCCTGACAATTTTGTCATACGACGTTATTAAATCTGTTATGTAGTACCATATGTAGGATGACTCATGCAAGTATTAACATAGAGGCAATCTGACTTATATTTCCGGTCTGGGTATAAGAAGTAAATTAGCCATTTTCTCAGACATACTTAAATCATTTAATTATTAAATATATATATTATATATATATATCATATATATATTATAATATATAGTATATATTAATATATATATAGTATATAATTATATAGATATATATATACTTATTATATATGATATATATATTATATATCTATCTAAATATATTATTATAAAATTAACACCATTATAAAATCCTTATCCCTTTATGCAATTTATTCACCAAATAAATCATGTGAGGGTGATATAGTATAAGTAATAATATAATATAGAAACGATCAAAGTCACTCAATAACACAAATTTCATTAAATCTCATTGATGCCGAAATTACAACTGCTCAATATGTCTTAACACTGAGGACACACAATACGAACGCTTTCAGAGCATTACTAGGATATCAAACTTAGTAGCGGGATCCAAACCCAGCTTACTATTTATATTAAAAATATAAAATAAAAATTAAAATATTAATAAATATATCTACACTGCTACAATATTCTACATATATGAATCGAACATCATCCTACCTCCTCTACTTATCTATTTGAGCCTTATCACCTATAGGAAACAATTCTCATAGATAACTATTACTATACATACAAGGGAATCAATACTAGCCATTATTAACAAGTGGATAACACTATAGTCCATATATTGATAACTAATTGGATAGCACTGCTCATATATATATAAAATGGACACAATGCTTAACATATTATTAAAAGGTAACTATTTACTCTATATATGAACAATGAAACTTATTTCACTATTATATAATATATAACAAATATGATAATTAGGGCTTATTAAACCCATAGTATAAAGTCTAGTATATATCAGATTCCTACACTACCTGTAGGTGTTGTATCACCTCCAGCTCTAAATATATACAGCACTTCAATATTAGAGAATTATCGAACTCGTCGTGTGTTACAATTCGTGAAATGAAAAAAAAAATACCCAAAGAAAACCGAAAGTTGTTTTTCACACCTAACGTCCATTCACTTTGCCACTCTTCGCACTTCTGTTCCTACATATATACTCTTTCTCTATCTATACATATATTATATATATATACGTTATTATTATCATCTATCTTACTACTATAGTATAAATTATATATTACTATCTTATACTATAATATATATACCTATAGTAACTATTACCTCATACTATATATATAGAATTATATATCTTGTTCATTGTGCTGCCTCTTTCTTCCTCTTATTCTCTGGTATTTCCAACTCCCCTTTTCCTTGAAATCCTATCAACGCTCACCTGGCGATAGCCACAGTCTTTTAGGAGGTTATCTGCAGGGAGTGTTGCAATGGGCACCTCTCAGAAGTATTTGGTCTGTTCAATAGTTTCAAGGCTCTCGTCTTAACTACTTAGCAGAGTGGGGGATGGAGTTTCGTAAGAGGTTGGAATTCTATGTTTCATATTCTTGAAGGTCTGGGTGGTGCCCGGATTCTTCAATCAAGGAAAGGGAGATCTGCCATCTTTCGCGGAAAGTGTGTCCTTGTGAAGGAGATATGTCGGGGGGGGGGTAGTTTAATGAGTGCTGAGTTGTTGGGCACTTGCTTAAGGTAACGTTGCGCTGAAAATGTGGTATGGATTGAATATGATACAATAGAGGGGTAATTATTTGGGGGAGGGGGGGATGGTTCTAAAGATTCGTTTCGGCAAATACTAGAAGGGCTGCAAGTAAGAGGGAGGGGACTTTTAATTGCGATGTATCTGTCCTGTTTTTTGTAGTATAGTTATGTTCACAATCGCCTCTCCGCGCTCACTCTACACGTGCTCTCCCGATGATCTTTCTGATTCTCTCGTCAGTTTACACATTATTATGGGTTCTCCAATTTCCAATTAATTCCCCCAGATGGGTCACATAATAGAGAGTAGGAATGTAAATTATTCTCGCTCTCTCTCTCAATACTAGAGTTTGTATTAGTTTTGAATTACTAGTTTAATTTTAAATACCTTTCTGATATTGTTCTATATGCTGTGCTGTTTTGTCTTATATCTTTGTTAGTTTATTTCTATTCTTTGGTCGGACGGGACGAGAAGATTAGTGTTCGCACCAGACTAGTTGATACCCAGTAGTTGATTGTATGTCTTGATCGCCATCTCACTTCGAAAGTATGTCTGCACAGTAGAGAAGCCATTGTCTGCTTCATAATAATTGAAAATTGATCCGATTTGTGGATAAGGTAAAACGGTAGACACATTTAATTTCCTTCGAGAATGCCTTGCGACTTATGATGTTTTGAATTGTGTTGTGTAAAGGTAAAGAGGGTGTCGGTGTCGACACGGTACTATATTGTACGGATGATATTATTTATTATAATAATATAATATAAGGTATGGATTTGCATGAGGAAATATTGGGTTGTTTAAGGGTTACTTTTAGGTGGTGGAAGGGAATGAATATTGTGTCTCTATTTGTCAGTGAGATATGACAAGTATGATTTAGATGATTTCTCTTGCAGAGGCCAAGACATTACTTTGTTGGATAGATTAATCCAAGGCTTCTAGGTGATTTAAGTTAAGTCTGAGTGAGGTTTGTGCAGTGGTAACGGAAGGGGTATATGATATGCTTATCGATTTATGTCGTCTGACCTAGGACTTTTATATTTATATTTTGTAATTGGGAAGTTTATTGGGGGTAAGGAGGGGTCGCTGTTAATAATGGTTTGAATATGACAGAAATATGGAGTAAGATAGTGCACCTTAGCTGAGGGACTTAACCATTCGCTTAAACTATTTACTGATTAATTTTTAGAATTTTGGTGTTTTGCTGGAATACTTGGGCTAGATAGACGTCGCAGGATATAGTGAGAGAGTTGAGTGAGATACACCAATTATATAATTGTATTGTTTATGGAAGGGAGAAAGTTTAGGAATTGTTAATAATATAATATAATATAATATATAATATATATAAAATATAATTAATATAATAATATTATTATATATATATAAAATATAGATATATAAAATAATATATATATATATTATATATATAGGTTAGATATATAATTATTTATAAATACTATATATAATATATTAATGAACGGAAAAATTTATTCTTTGGTTTTCTCTATCTAAACCGCAAGACCCATCTCTAATAAAACGGAGGAAAAGAAGTAATGGTCGTAAATTTCTCTAAACACAATTATTGTTTGTGTCAGTGTTTTAAACTACGTGAGATGCTTTTACTCGGTGAAGTTCGTAAGTAGAAACCACTGGTCCCTTCACATTTCATATACTATATATTAATCATACTATAATTATTATATATAAACGATCACTAAGTATCATATAATAATATATGACAACTACCAAAATCACCCAAACGCCTAATAAATATATAGTGAATATATATATATATAATATATATATATATTATACTTAAAAAACTAATCTTAATTATACTAAAATAAATTATTTTCACATATTAGTTTATATAGTGATATATATACTCATATAATTCTAAACTATATAACTCATATATATATATGATAAAAATACCCCTTATAAGCAGTATAATATATATCTAGGCACATAATATATATATAGTATATATATATACTATATCTATATATATACTATATACGAATACTCAAGTTATATATAGTACTAAGAGTATAGCCCTCATACCGATACACAATAAGACATATTATCCCATAATAAATAATTAAATATTAACAAATCAAAAGATCAAACTACCGATAATCTAAATACCGATATATATTAAACTCACCCTTACTCTGATCAGGCTATATACTGCTATATTATATTCAGCGAGACTATATATATGACCTAATACTCTTCCTAGAGGAAAAGAACCTATATATATAGTAGTACACTCAAAGCGATAGAAGTACTCCCCATTGGGGCAAGTCGAGAACAATAGGCAAAAATATAAACTCGCATAATAATGTAAATCCTATAAGCATCACTAAAAAATTTAATTGAATATTATTAACTATAATTTAATATATATAGTATAAATATAAGTGTATTATCTGATAGTATATAGGTATATCGGGGATCTAATAAAAATTAGTAGGGTGTATATAATGGGATGACTAGTACTCAATATACTACGTTATTTATAGTAGTACGTCCTACCGGAGGCTCATACCACGAATGTGATAGGGGACTACTCACAGCCCCTTATCAAACATATATAATAATTGAATAAATCGAGTACTTTTAGTGTATATATTAATATATCAAAAAATAAAACAGTCTTTAAAAAAAGTTCGTCTAGGTATGAAAAAAATATTGTCATTTTTGTAAAAAAAATAAGAAAGCCTTTTTGAGTATAAAAAAGATCTACATGAACAAACTTTAAATAAAATAAACTGTCACAGAAACTTATTCATTCACTCTAAACGTGAACTTGTCGAATAGAACTAAAGATTTGTCCAACTTGACATTTTTGAAAGTTATGTTGTCCGAAAACTTGACATTGATGTTAAAGATTTGTCACTTGAATAGGATCAGGAGGTTTTAAAGATTTTGTTTTCACGAGGCTTGAAGTTTCGATGGACTGTTACGATATAGAAGAATTTTTAAAGATTTACACTAGAATTTTAAAAGATTTGTCCAACTTGATATTTTTAAAGATTTGTTCAACCTTGAAATTTTTAAAGATTTGTCCAACTTGATATTTTAAAGATTTGTTCAACTTGACATTTTAAAACTTGTTATAATGGTTGGACAAGTCTCTTTTCAGTGAAGCTTGTAAAACACTATATAATGTTACAAGAAAAGTGGAGAATATACTGGACTGCATAAAATAGAGCGAAAATGTCAAAATTAAATTCCCGGGAGATCGGAATACAACAAAATCCCGAAAACGAAGAAGAGTAAAAACCACCACCAAAGAAGAAAAGAAAGACAAGACATCGATCATATAAAACTATGGGCACAAATGAATCTTCAATTGATACCGTTAGTCTCACTGTTGAATCTGGTGAGCACCAGTTGTTAAATATCATCTTTTATTGTGAAATCCTGACGACATGCTGAACGATACTCCAAATCTTGACTTGTTTAATGTTTTAAACTTAATCGAAAATTGTAATTATAAGACAATTTCAGGATTAGTCAGGGACTTACATTTGTCAAAAGTTTTGATTTTATTCTTTGTTTCTTGCATTTTTATTTAAAAATAAAATTGTTAATTCTGATAGAGAAAGGCAGTACACATAAATAAGTCCTTTAGTTAGATAAAATAAATTACAGATACAGAACTAATCTTGCTTACACGCAACGGCTTTTAATCTAACCAGAGCTTCATAAAGCTTCAATATATATTATCATACATTTGTTTCAATTGGTCAGAGTATCCGGTACTCATGCTTCATCTTTACGTGTTCAAATCGACTGCTTTTAGCAAATAATGTTAAATAATCTGGATTCAATTATTGACTTCGTATTTTTTGGAATTCAGAAAAGGATTCATTCCTTATAATTATAGTAACAATATTTTTAATGAACCATCCGCTTAAGAATTTTTCATCAGTTGATGAAATTTTACTAATCGCTTCTGTTTTCGTGCAGAAGTATCTCATGCGACAGAACTCAACGGTTCTTGGGACCTATACCCAAATGATCGACAGGTCAATTTGTTGACATTTGTTAAAAAAAAAAAAAAAAAAAAATCTGGTTATTTAGAGTTTCTGTAACGAATACAACCTAACCTAATTTAACCTAACCTAACCTAACTTATCCTAACGCCTGCGGCGGGCTGTACAGGATATTTTTTTGATGTTCTGTCAACCCTTTTTCCTGTCGGCCATTTGGTCTAGTCCCCGGTTCTTGTATACTTTCCAAGAGTACTTGCTGAACAACAATGATATTCCACGAGTACTCATAGGTAGCTTGAAGTTAAAGACCGACAGGTTCCGGTACACAATATTCTAAACTCTATTCATTTCCCCATCCAAATCTCCCTTTGACATTTGAAACATATTATGACAGGGCCCTGCCATAGTGCTGATTTTTCAGCCCAGTATGGCCGCTTCTCTGTGAGCCCGTGGTGGGTCCCTGTACATGAGCTCAAAAACAAAACAAAAATGTTAAAGATCGGAAAAAAATAGAAGGATGAAGAGAATCCCGGACCTTTCCAGTAGAGTACATAAAGATTGAGCATAGCGGTTAAATCTTGGGTTAGAGAACATGTCAGAACAAGAAAAACATGTCATACAAGCTCTCCTCAAAGGAGGAAGTATTTCACTAGAGAGTTCAATAGCAGTATCCATTGTAATAGGTATATTATAAAGAAAATGACGCAATAGTTTGAAAGCTGGAAAGAGATTGGAGTGAGAGTGAGACAGTGAGAATATATATATATATATTATAATATACTATATAATATATATATATATATATATATATATATATAATATATATATATTTATATATATATATAATATATAATATTATATATAGATAGATAAATAAATACGAGATAGGGAGTGCAACATTGCAGAGCTGGAGTGCAGAGTTGCAAATGTTGCGAAGCAAAATTTGCAATGTTGCACGAGAGCCAGCGTGCCGTAGCACGCGTACACTATATTGTACTTTTTTAATGTAATGTAATTTTTTATTACGTTAGGAATATATATATTATTGAATATATTATTATTGCTACCTACGCTAACCCGCCTTTTTATATTTTCGTATGTGTGCGCACCCTAGGTGCGCACATTCGAGTGTATGTATGAATGAAGCGCAGTCATCAAGGCGCATTCCCTGGAGGAATCGATTACGACAATACACATTAACCACACAAAAGACCGTTACCCCTACCCCTTTTTTTCTTCTCTGCCCCACAATTAACTTTACCCTCTACCTCTTAGTTGTTGTTGTCATTGTCCCATCTTTATCTGTTGCCATGACTACATCATATCATATACCTCTCTCTCTGCTCTCTCTCTCTATCTCTCTCCTCTCTCTCTCTCTCTCTCTCTCTCTCTCTTGCCTGCTCACACACCACGCAAAGAAGACGGCGGCCTCCGTTTTTCCTCATCCCCGCCTCCGATGGCCCGCAACCTTCGCAGCCCGTGTCCCGCTTTCGCCGCCTCGCCTTCTGCCTCCGCCGCAAGACCCGCGGTTTGGTATACTCGTTTCGTCTTTCGTTCGCGTTGTCAATTGAGTAAGATGGGGGTTTACTACTCCTATATCCCCCGGGTGCTTAGTTCACGCCCCCCTTGTGTATATATAAAATTTGGACGGGATGGGATTCGTATCCCGTCCTTTCGGCTGCTTCATCACGGTGATCGCCAGGTAAGTATAAGACTTATCTGACCGTGCTATAAGCGGCCTTTCCAGACTTATTTCAAATCAATGTTTATATATGAATGAAGGTACGATGTGTATTAAAATATGGAAATAAATGAATAAAAATTATTTCATTCAGTATAACATGCGTTGAGAGTTTCAAGGTGGATTAGTCCAATGAGGTTTGCGGTTAAAAGGTCTTAAATCGAAGAAAAGTTAATCCTTTCAGTTTCTCCGATATTCTGACCGATAAGATTAAGCCCAGGGCTATGAAAGAAAGATGGTTTTCTTGCCAAATTAAACTCTATTATATATATTATATATATACTATATATATATATATATATATTATATATATATATACTATATATATTAATATATTTTATGAATATAGTAGTTATATAGTATATATATATATATATAGTTTACTGCCAATGTGTTATTATATATATAATATATATATTATACTATATATATATATATATATATATATAATATATATAAGTATATATATATATATTATAATAGTATATATATATATTTTATATAATATATACTATATAGCCTGTGTTATTAATATATATAATATACATATATATATAATATATATATATATATATATATATAAATATATATTATATATATATTATATATATATATATATATAATATATATATATATATATGATATTACCACTCACGTTTGATTATTATATATATACTATATATATAGATATATTATATATATATATATTATATATATATTATTTATATATATATAGAATAAATGCTCATCACTGCAAATTCTCCTCCGTCCTTAAACAATTTAAAATTATTACAATTAATCATTCCTATTTTATATATTTTTCATCTGAACGTGCTAATACACATAGTAATCAAAATAACGATGTATTGTTGGTCAGCCTTTGCGAATTTTTGAGAGGAGAGAGGAGAGAGAGAGCAGAGGAGAGGAGGAGAAGAGAGAGAGAGCAGATGTTCGTCTCAATGACAAAAATTTTATCGTGAAGGATCAACTGCTTCTTCCATCATCACAAAATCCACAGCAAAAGTGACAGTCAAAAGGCCAGTACAACAACAAAATACAGACAGCAACAACAGACAACGACAAACACAATATGTCAACAACCCACAACAATTCAGACACTGCTGACAAAAAAAAAAAAAGAACAACGTGAAAGCTACTGTCAACCCCCCAAAAAAAAAAAAAAAAGCTATGGATGTGATTTAAGTCTGGAGTTTTTTCGATTCATTTTTCATTCTTCAGCCCATCTTCTCTTATTATGTATATTTATTATTATTATTATTATTATTATTATTATTATTATTATATTTATTATTATTATTATTTTTTTTTTAAAAAAACTCTCTTTGATACTGCTGCCAACCCTTTCAAGAAAACTCTTTTTTTTTCAGAGAGTGAGAGGAGAGAGAGAGAGAGAGAGAGAGAGAGAGAGAGAGAGACGAGAAGAGAGAGAGGAGACGAGAAGGTATGGAATCGTCTCGATGAAGTATCTACAAACCCTGAGGTGCCGTCGTCTCGAGATATTTTTGCTCAAAATGGAAGCAGAAAACAAACAAACAAGATACACAAAGCCGTGGTATTATTTACGCGTTTCTGTACATGACGTTCCGCAACCGGTTGAAATAAGCTAGGCTATTGAAACTATTAATAGAACTTAGATATCAAGTCAGTATTCATCGTTTGAATGGTTTTATAATTTCCTCTGTGATAAAGTTCAACATACCAACAGGATCAACCCTACTGCCAAGAAAAGCTATGAAAGTGGTTTGGACCAGAGTCAACTAGGCAATATTTGCATCGATGCAAACGATGCACATCGATGCATTATCGAATGCATCGAGCTATGCGATGCATCGATGCAGTTATGCAATATTGCAACAACACATCCGACAGCAACCACACACACCACACACACACAACACACACACAACAACAAAGCACACAGACACACAAGTCAGCACAACCACACAACACACACACACACATCCCAAACTTCACACTTATTATTATTATTATTATTATTATTATTAATTATTATTATTATTATTATTATTATTATTAATATTATGTTATCATTTATTTATATAAGTTTGAAAATGTTGAATAATCATAAAGCTATCAAATTATTAAATTAATTTTACTTTCTACAGCAATCGTAAAGAACATACGTTCTGTCTGTACGTGCGCGATTGGCCGATGGGTTAAACGCTATCGTCAATTCCCACCTCTTTCCTACTGTGTATTTTGGTCAAGCATTTAAATGGCTCCCATTGTGGTTTGGTGGGACGTCAGCCTTATCTCTCATTACCTCTACAAACTGTGTTTTGGCGAGAATTATATACGAGCCCTTGTGAGTCTATCTCGTTTCCAACTAATAGTGCTACTAGCTGTGAGCTGTGAAGAAGTTTCTCTCTAACATCTATGCTTTAAAGTGTAACAAACCGTTTCCAGAGAACACAATATGATTCGCTCTTAATAATAAATAAGGTATAGCAGGACCTCTGTATCAAGACAAATCATTACAGTGGGAAGAGAGAGAGAGCCTGGTTGGGAGTTGCAATTTTCTTATATAAAAAAACCCGAATGGAAACTGAATTCTCACGTGTGTGTTAGTAATTCATCATATTACAACACACGGCGTGTTTACATGAGTCCCGATGATTACGTGTAATATGTAAACACACTCAGTCATGGCTTACCTCGGAGTACTTTTACCTAAAAAGCGGGCCTTTAAACTACTGGAAAAACATTATTTCAAGCCAGAGCAAAGGAGCTACAAAGGAAAAACAGCTTACTCTAACCTTTCTAAAACATGCGGAAACAATGTGCGTGGAAGTTGAGACCTATGGGAAAGGAACTAGGGTTTAGAAGCTTTGAACGTACTTCACATGGATTCTTCATCTCAGGAATAACGGGCGGTTTGAAGGTGTTGTTCTGAGGGTAGCCGGAAGGGTGCTTAG
>JABUQX010030884.1:0-36664 GCA_015478945.1 Trachelipus rathkii
GGGAGGAGGTATCAAGTCCGGCCAAGGGATCCCCTATTACGAGGAATGATAAGGGACTATTCTAGCAAGGTTTAATTTAACCTACGCATTGCTCCGATGTGTGAGTAATCCAGTATGCAGTTCTGCAAGCCTGTGGTACCAAGGCGTTGCGTGATGCCATAGTTATTGACCAACATATCGTATTCGTGGAGGAAGAAAATAAGTGAATAGCGACATGGGTGAGGTTGGGCGCTACTATAATGGAGTGAGGGTAGAAAGAAGGAGCTACAGTAAGGTCGACTATAACTGTAATAGAACAGTATAGTATATATTAGCTGACTGAAATGGTGAGATAGAAGAATGAGGGTATATATATTTGAGATATGAATTAGGTGATAAAGATATAAGGAGTAGAAAGGAAAGTAGTAATAAAGACAACAACATTAAGATATAAAAAGGAATAATTTTATGCTATAGTATAGTGATCTATAAGGATCACCTAAAGCACACTAGAAAGCAACTAAATAATATATATACAAAGGTCAGACAGTCTGGCCTATAGCTACGGATAATACGAAGCGCCCATACTTATATCTAGTAGGATAGAAAATAAGATGATAGATATATATATAATATATTAAATATATAAATTATATAAATATAATTAATATAATATAATTGAATATATATATAGTATATAATGATATAAAAGATAATGAATAGTTATAATATAATAATAAGAATATATATTATTTATAAATAATTATAGATATATATATATATAATGAAAGATAGATAATAATATTATAATATATTATTATATATTATATATATAACTATATACTAGTTCGATAAAAATAGATAAGCAGCACTAGGGGATAATATTGTAGTTACGCAAGGTAACTGAGTGAGAAAGTAGCCTACTTATAAACCGATGAAATAACCACAATACTCTCCACAACACAAGATAGACAGCATTAGGGTATATATAGTGAAACTATCATACCTCACCGCAGATGAGAATCTAGCGTGCATGGATATGGGTTCGAACCGCGGAAGGGAAAACAGAAAACCAGAATACTAGTTATATTATACTGGGGAGATAGTTAAGTAGATGATATAGTAGTAGTATTAGTGACGGTAGTATGAGGAACCGATAGCTAATAGGACAGTTACTATATGATATTATCATTTAATAAGTACTCAGTACGTCAGTAACTCACTAGTAGAGAAGAGTAAGGGGTCAACTTAGGTAATAGTGTTTGAAAATCAGTAACGCAAGCACATACATTACGCCGAAGGGACATAGTAGTATTAATATTTAATATATATAATATAAACAGGTACTTTAGTGAGTATACTAACGGTGTATTGGATATATAGCGTGATATATATATACACGAACTAATGGCAATACGTTGGGCCAACGGACCATGAAATACAAAACTATGTAGATCGTATAAGAAGACATAAGTATAGTAGTACTGAGTTATGCCACGATGTATGCTATAGTGATAGACTAGTAGATATTGTAGTATATACGTGCCTGCGTATATCATTTATAGTGATCATGAACAGAGCGCCATAAATCAGATACGGACACATACGCAAGCAGCTAAGTATTATATTTGGCGGAGTAGGGTAACGGTAATACATAGGTGATGAAGACAAGTAACAAGTGTAGGAAAGATATTACCTATATCATAGTGATCATTCTAGAAAAGGTTCGTTGATGAGGTGTCACCGATACAAACATCAGTGAGAATAGCGAATGATAGTATAATCATAATAGAGCTATATGCCCGTAGAATAACATTGCCAGACGGTTTCAGTTAGTACGATTGTTGGGCTAAAGTAAAGACTATCTGGACGTAGTAACTGATGTATAGAATGAGATGAGTCATGTAGTACGCCGCGGACAGGAATGAGTGCTTGTAATGATAAGTATTACTATATACTATAGTGACGAACAGACGTGAAGAGATAGCGGTACATAAGATATATGGTTGCGTTAGCAATGAGTACTATCAGCCATGATAGATGGAGGGCGGGAATGCGTGGAGTGTGAACGTAAAGCCGGATATCGTACTGTAACTAGAAGTGAGCATCAATCATTTCTCAGTGAGCATTGAAAGTTACATTCACTAGAATATAGTTCTACGTGAGCAAGTATAATTAGTCAAGAGAGTGGCTATCTTAAGTACTACATAGGGCGTACCAGATTGCTCCTTTAAATATAGTATCAAGTGAGACTTCTTGATGTCAGCCTTATAGCCATATAGGACAGGGCAATGACCATAATACTATAATATAGGTACTTATAATTAGTAATTTTAGATAGTAAATGACGACTTATAATATAATAGGTAATGAGTAAAAGTATATAAGTAACTAGGGAGTATGTACTAAGCAGACAGTAGATAACTTACAACCCTCACAAAGGTGAATACAGTTGGACTGGGGTGCCGGTAAAGGGTCGAGGAGTACGTACAGCTATTTTGATCCAGTAACCCATGGATGCAGTTCTCTACGGTATCATAGTTGTGGAGACAGGCACTTAGTTATACGTCAGTAAATTGTGAGATTCAATAAGTAGACTGGTGTTTACATATAGATATACGCTATATATACCAAAAAAGGACTCGCCTACTCCAACAAATTATCGAGAGTATTCAGCAGAAGTAGACGATGTTGGAGTATACGTATAACAGGTACGAGGTGAATAGTGACGGGGCATACACTGATAGAACAGGACTACAACAGCCCTAGGCGTACGTACTGAGCTACCAACTATAGTAGTGTCTAGGTGAGTAGTACCGAATACTACCTAGCGAAACTCTCACTTATACTATACACGTAATATATACCTGACGGCACGTGGACCTACTAATAAATACTATCACCTAACTGTTAGCGGATAGGGTAGAATCTACAACGGTATATGATATATATATGAGGCATTAGGGCCAAATAGTAAGTTACCTTAGGCGAGTCTACATATGGTCGAAACGCCTGCGCCACACAATCCGTGTCCCTCATGCTTAGAAAGATGTACACGATACATGAGATCTCAAAAACTACAACATGCTAGACCTGAGAAAAGGAAAGTAAACAATTGCTGGAATAGCTGGTGTCAAATTATAGTGCGGAAAATGTAAAACAAAAAAAAAAAAAAAAAAATCTATAAACTAAACACACTATATACAACAAGAAAAAAGAAAATAACAATATTTTTGGAATCCTCGTAAATTTTTGGATATACTAGCAAATGTTAAAAAAAATTAAAATTAATAATTATATAGTTTAATAATATATAAAGGTAAATTATATGAATGCATTAACTATTTAGAGACCTAACATTGGTTACTCGTTAAAAACAGATAGACATTTTCTAATTTAAAATTTTGCTTTTTATTTAAAATCTTAAAGAATACTCCCAAGGGTATAAACCGCAACCGGGATCGCAAGGAGTCTGGTCTCTTGGCTTCCGGGGAACTACGGGTAGGACTAAATTTCCTTTACTCCGAGGGATTGAGGTCTCCGTGTAACCTACACGACGCTGCACTTTGGTATATGTGGGGTGTCGCGGGGTTCCTCGTCACCTCCACCACTATATCCTGGGTATAATGAAACAACGTTACCACCCTTAGGTGTTATTCGCTACGTATGGCTTCGATCCCACTAAATTGCAATGTAATACCATATTTTAACAAATAATAAAATTAATAATAATATTAAATACAATAACTATAGTCCCATCATCCCCCACCAAAAAATAGTCCAATTTTTGTTATATTATTTTATATTTTGTTTTTATTTTTTATTTTTTTTTTTACATTTTCCTAACCAAATTATTACAAATAGGATTCGCAAAAATAGTATTTCAATCTCCCTGTAGCTTTTTGTATTTTTCGAGATATGATTTTTTTTTTTTTTTTTTTATTTATTTTTTACACAGTTTCCTACGGTAAAAATTTTTGTCAGGATCCAAGCAAAGGAAAATCTTATTCTTCGTAGCCTATTGTAAAAGTTTTTTGAAGTAAGTGGCTTCAATATTAAGGTTAAGATAAGTACTATAGGTACAGAAAAAAACAGTAGGATATTAAATATAAATATCACTAAATATAATAGTAAAAACGATTAGGTCAACTCCACCAAATATTCTGGCAAATAATGAACACATAATATAAAATAATATTTATATATCATATTAGTATATATATATATATATTATTATATATAATATATAATATGATACCCAATAATATAATTATATAATAAATTTATTAAAGATAAATATTAACAAACATAATAATATATAATAATAATAATATATATTATAAATAAGCATATATATATAATAATAACAAATAATATAACATATTATATACATTATTCAAATATTTGATATTATAATTATAATAAATAATAATAAATAAGGATATAAAAACAATTGATAAGTGATGACGCAAAATGTCAAAAATATATACTAACTATTTAACACCACTTATAATAAGAAATTACAAAAAAATCTACATATATAAGATATAAATAAAATTATAATATATATAAATTATAATTAATATATATATATATATAATATATAATAATATATATATATAATATAATTTTAATTTATAAATAAATATATATATATATATATAAAATATATATAATAATATATTAATATATATATATGAATATAATTAATATAATAATTATATTATTTATATATATTAATATTATATTAAAAATATTAATAACTATATATAAAAAAAAATATATACATATTATAAATTTCAAGCTTTTTTTCTCTCTTTTAAATTTTTTGAAATGTCTCGGCGGTTTAAATATTAAAAAACTGTTATTTTCTAAAAAATCTAATTTTTTAAGAAATCTAGGTTAAACTCAACTATTAGCCATGTGGGTTTTGTGAAACACAATAAAGAGAAACACATAAATAAATAAACTAATTACAACAAATTATAACATTGAAATAACACCAGGAGTAAGTCACCCCAAACTCGCATTTGCGACGAGCATACCGTGACTGCCAGACATAATTATTAAATTATATTTAATAGAGTGATACCTCACTAATGTACGACATATTGAATAAATATAAGTTTAAAATTACATAATAACACATTATTATGTTAGAAATAATGTATATAAATGACTTATAAACATCAAAATCATAAATGAAAAGATTTCCACATTTCATGATTTTATTTGCTAGGAAAAAGACCTAGGGCGTTATTTATTTTATAAAAATAGGATATGGTACGCCTGGTTCAAGTGTCGTTCCAGAAGGAAACATTTAAAAGTAGCAATGTTACGTCGCTAATACGTTGCATTTGGAACGAAAAGCGTAACTATCCTATAAAGAATAATATACAGCAATGTCACATTATAAACGACGTTAATGTAGGTTGATATGTAGACGAGTGCGACGAACAATAACGTCGCTGTGATGTATCTGCATAACGCATCTGTGCCTTATATAAGGTTATATAATTAATTAATTATAATATTATATATATAATATATTATAATAATATAATAATATAATAAGTATAAATATAATTAATATATAATTACTAATTAATATATATTATATTAATATTAATATTAATTAATTATATATAATATATATTAATATATATCCCATTACTTAAATAAGTTAAAACCATTGATCACTGAATAAAAATTATATATAAATAATAGTTATTTCATTCCCGACTTACATAACGGCCTATAATCAGATCGTAATCTTATATATATAACTATAAGTAATACAAAAATTAAAAAATAATAATATACGATAATTCATACAAATAAAAACCTATATAAGTATGTTATTAGGTAAAACCAGTGACTGATGTATCATAATTTAATACTAGGTACAAGTCTAAGTACATCTGACACATATAAATATTTGGTTATAGGGGATTAAATATATATATATATCATTTTAAAAAAATGTAGATAAATAATACTCATTAAGTCATTATTGGCAATATATAATTAAAATCAAATGACAAATAATTTAAATGTATACATCAAGAAACACTTGAAATAATATCTGAGACTGTATGTAAAAATGAGACCGTTTTTTTAGGCATTGCTTTTTTATTTGTTATTGGATGCTATAAATTGTAGTTATATAATATTATAGTAATATAATATATGAGACTACGATTATTCTCACGTGATTATATGAGGTTTAGACAGTGAGAGAATAATCCCTAATTAGTTTACAATAATCTAAAACCATTATTTAACGAATATACATGTTTATTATTTATTTAGATATTTTTATTGTTTTTATTTATTCCTTGCTTATATATAAGATAATATGTTATTAGGATATATGCATTCTTCTACCACTCAGATTATTAAGTCTTTTAATAAATATATACATACCTATTATAAGAACTTACAATTTTATAGTTCTTATACTTCTAAGCCTCGTAATAATGTTGACAATATTACATGATCACGTCTTCAATAAATAACAATTAGAAAAAATCAATTTTCGTGTGAAAAACTCGCATTCATAATTCCGTAACTCATACCTGATTATTAAAATTAACACAGTTTCTTATTTAGACTAAAGCTACTATGATCACATACTATTCTACTCAAGCTAATGGCTTCAATTGTTAACATCTATCTATTAAAATAATTAATTAACTAACCTTCCTATATTTTCGTTTTTGTTATTTGAGCTTAATTATTAAGGTAATAGACCACGTACGAAATATTTTTATTAACTAACTAATATAAAATGTTTAAAGTGATCTCAGAATGATTTTGACAAGTACAGATATTTCCTTATTTAGTTGTCAAGTGATTTTATATTTTTCTACTTTTTCACAATGTAATTTACATTACCATTTTCTAAAAACTGATCTAATATAACTATCAATTTTTTGTAATATTACGTTATATATGTATCAAAATATTTCAACAATAATTATATTATAAGAAAGAGTTCCTGTATATTTATAATAGGAAAACTACTCTATAATATTTACATCTTGAGTTCAATATATGATAATTAATTAGTTACGCAGAATAAAGGAATAGGCAAATATATAAATCCATAGAAATGCTCAATATAATTTATTGTTTAAAATTTTAAATGAATATATAGTTAATATATAATTATTTATTACTTTACTTTACTATTGAAATATTTTATACTAATAGTCAGAACACGTGAACTGCTCAATTTTAAATTTCATTACTGTTCTATAAATATCCAAAATCAAGCTTGAATGATTCATTTTTCACTAATTATAAAGAATAATAGTTAACCACAATTATTTCTTCTATGTATAATATTGCGTCCTTCATCATAATAATTGAATGACTATAGATAAAGAAATCTATAATTTATAGTGAAATAATTATTATCTCTATTGTATGAATATATATAACCTTTCACATACATTAGCAAAATTCCAAAATATAATATTTATTATTTTACAATTAATTATTTACAGCTTTTATATATAAATCTATATATTAAATAATTATTTTTCGTCATATATTTTAATTCCTTTGAATAAAGCATATCCTTATATATTTACTTAGTATTATTCAGTACTTATTGGAACACAAATTACTCTCATAATAATATTAGTTATGGTAAGTAGTGTCACAGGTACGCGAAGTTCTATTTTGTTCTAAATTATATGACTTTTTCCTTCAGGTTACGAGTGAGTGGATTTTAAATCAAATCTTCTCAATTAAAGTCTGTAATCCATATTGTTGAATAACTCCTAGTTCTCTTTAATAATCATGTATAATATAATCAATCAAATCTAGTACGATATATTATATATTAGACTCCTAATTTTGCAGCATAATAACTCTTACTTTATAATACAATTATATAAACTATTGTGCTATTTCATAAATATTAATATATTGTTAATGCCCTTTTAACATATAATCCAAAAAATTGTTAACCAAAATAGAATATTTAACACAAACATTCATACAGTACTTGCTACACAGATACAAAAACAGATTCTATACGAATTCCCTCCCTCTCTTCTGGCTCTAAATCTAAACTTTTTCTTGATCGACTTTAAAATCACTTTAATTTAAATTACCATATAATATATTATAATAACTAGGGGTAAATAATAAACTGGCACGTAGATTGAGAAAGCTTTTTCATATATAATTTTATTACAAAGGTTTTAAGACGTATCTCACATATCACTTTAATATATACTATATGTGATACATGAGCTCACAATATACATTTTAGTTGATCTCTAGTATAAATCTCTTCTCAAATATAGAATAATTCTTCCGACTATCGTCCCATTAGTACCCTAACTCAATACTAAATAAAACATGCATATTCTTATCTTTCTTCAACTAAGAGTTACATAAGATGAAGTATGTTAAAATTGAAACTCTATATATGAGTAGAAAATTCAAAAATGTAAGTCATTTTATCCAACAATTTGTCTAATATATAAATTTCCTTTTTCTCTCAGATATAGTATAACCATTTAACTCCAGTCAACAAATAGACCTAAGGGCGGGGTCCACCCATATGCTTGCAGTGGACGAGAAAATAATAAATTACTTCAATGTTGTCAAATAATAAAAGCAATAAATCTTTCCAAGTTCTTATGGCTTTTGATATAAAAAACCTTTCCATGTCTTCTGACTCATGAAATTTTGTTATTTATTAACTACAAATATCCCTGTCATACTTTACTACACTTTTTAAACTCTCAGCAATGCGTTAAAGAATAATAATGATAACAGTTGACAAAAATACTTTAATATTGATTAGATTCAAGCCTAAAAACTTACTTATTTTTTAATATATAAGCTTGTCTATTTTAATAGCGACAAACCATTATGCTCAATTTATAAATTTAGAAAGACCGATTATCTAAGTTCAAATGTAATAAGCTAATATTTGGAAAGTACTTATCAAGTATACTATTTGTATTAACTCATATTTAATAATTTATGAGCTAGAATTGTATTCTTATATACCATTCTTTCATAATCATCTTCATTATAGTCTCATCATAAGTTCAATTATAAATACTCATTCTACTGAATATATACTTATTATATATAATATATTATATGATATATAATATAGTAAGTTTAATAGTTGGATCATTTGACAGGTGAGATCAGATAACAACTAACATTAATAACCCACACATAGATGATGACAAGATATATATATATAATATAGTACACACACCTAACATATAACCTAAATAATTTAAACTTATAAATATATATATGTTGAATTAAATATATAAATTTAATAGATATAAATATAAGATTAATATATTAATTAAATATATATATATATAGTATATAAGATATAAATTATATATTAATATTATAAATATATATAATAGATAATAATAGTAAAAAATAATAGAATATTATATATATATGAAAATAATTATATATAATTATCATAAATTATAGTATATAATATTATATGCAGCAAATATTAATATCAAGATAGAGTATAGAGTAATATATTGTATGATAATTATATAGAGTAGATATAGATAGTGATTAATAATATTATAATAGATAAATATATTAATATTATATATAGATGTAGATAAGAAGAATATGCCAGTGATAATAATATATATAGATACTAGAGAGAGAAGATTGTGCACGATTGAGAAGAGAATGGTGAGAAGTTTGGATAAGAAGACGAAGTAGGTCAATGTTGCTGTATTCAGCTGGAAAGCCATTAATGACCACTCAAATTCTCTTCTCCTAATTATTTAATTCATCGAGGGTAATCGCTAATATGAAATAGTAACTTTTTTTAAGACAGCAGCAAGATATTTTCAATCACTGCTCTTGGATATTATATATAGAACTTTACAATTCTTACTTCATCGTTATTTTCTTACGTAGGATCAACGAGTGTGCCTCTCACTTCTCTAATCATAATTATCGAGAAGTATTTGAGAGGTTCCTTGTTTTGATTTTATCGTTTTTCATATTTGAATTTTTTTTTTTGTTTTTTTGTTTTTTTTTTGTAGAAGCGCATATACAGAATTTGTTCTACAAAGCACGCCAAGTTTGAGGTGAATGTCGAATAAAGAAATCATATTAATCGTTACGATGAGAACAAGAGTAAAAAGCATCACGTATACCGGCTTTGTGGCATACGAAGAATTCTGGAAAAGCTTTCTTTAAGGACGTTCTCCCACCTTGGTTAATTCACTTTGGAACTAACATGCCAAGTGCAACATTCAACGTACCAATCAACTAAAACACGTATTAATTAGCGAGATAAAGTTAGATATTTATATTTATAGTTTAAAATACTCATATAAACTTTACATATCTTATAATATAAAACAGGTGAATAAAAATAACGGTATAAAAGGTACCAGTAATATATTATCATATATAGTATTATTAATAGGGCCATAGGTATAATACTACAATATACACGGAATATGCGAGTCAAAAGATAAAAGATCACATAATATAATATATAGGCAATCACTAAAAATTAAACATAAAAAAAATAATATCACTAATAGAAGGAAAAACATATAAATACAAGGGATAAAAGACATAGGGTTTAAACAGGCTCATAAGGATATAACTAGGTATTAAGATAGCAGCCTATGTGAACAGCGAGGCTAGTAGATATTAAATCACAATATTAATAGGAATGCAATAAGACCTTAGTAATAAGATAATAGAGTAATAATAAAAAAGGTAGGTGATAAACTGATATAACAATAATGAGCTATCACTGATATCGGTGGATAAATGGAGGGTAACAGAGTAAAGCCATAGATATCACTCTATCGATGTCCTAAACAAAAGAAAGACTAAGAGTGTCATTAGTATAATGAAAAAAATGGTGTGAGAAACAAAAAAGAAGATGGATAAAAAAAAAAAATATAAAAATAAAAAAAAAGTGAATGAAACAAGGTACGATGATCTCTGTTCGTTTTGTGAGTAGAGATTCGAGAGCAGAGTGTGCCAAATTGAAAAAGATACCGTTATTAATGTCATAGTTAAACATATTATTAGTTAGATTGAATGTTATAATAAATAAATAAAAGAAATAAAATAATTAGAATAATTTAGATGAATAGGAAACACCGGAAAAAAGAACGTGTGAGAGCCTATATATATCTCTTATTTTCATTGAGCACTTTTTGTTATATTCGGAACGGGGCCGCACTACACAAGTCATTATCATACTGATTTGGATGTTCACAACTAATGCGGGTGTAATGTTAATCAATAGTACAAAGGATCGTAGTTGCAGGATATATAGTCACGTATGAAACTTAAGCAGAGGGTAACATGGCGCGGCAGAATAAGCTGCAGTGTGGCTAGGGAATCTCTGAAAAAGTAAGTTATTGTTAAAATATTGAAGAAGATAAAAATGGATAAAAAGCAACTGCGCGGCCCCGACTAGAACGGGTCGAATCAAGTAATATTCATAGCCTCTAATCAACGTACTACAGTAAGAATAGGGTATCTAGGGCCTGCATTGAGAATAATTGACCTCACTCTGCGTAAAGAAAGAGAGAAAGTGAGAAATAGATGAGTATAGTCATAAGATCAGAAACCGGGTAATAAACACTACTATACGAACTAAGTAAGAAAGTGCAGCAGATGAGAACTGTGTATCAGGTCAACGCGGGAAAGCATTAATTTTATTCAATAAAATTTTATTTATAATTTCTCAAATTGATGTTATCAAGTAAATACAAATTCATTCCTCATTGACATATAATAACAAACATTATTATTTTTTAATCAGCTAACTATAGCAAAGAATTTATATTTATGTTTAACTTTTTTTGATAATGTTTTCTTTTTTAAATTCATTAAATAAATATCGTCTTATTGCTTTTGTTAAGTTTTTTAATTACAATGAAAACTCTTATGTATCGAGCTACAAATGTCATAAAAGCCCATTCTACAGATATAGCGTGATATTGCTAATATATGAGTAACCCATGATGCATACCGAACAGTATAGTAATAGGGAGGCCTACTATATAGGTAAATATAAAGGTGAGCACAATATATTGACCACAAGAGGGGGCCTAAAATGATAAATAACTACGAAACGAAGAAGGCAGAAGGGGTAATATATAGCTCATACACTAAGATATGAAAAGCAAGTTAAGATATTCATTCGGAATTACTCGATAAGAATGAAATGATAGGGATCAGATTGTACTATTAGTACTCACTGGTATGAGACGGTAATAGAATCATTCAAGACGTATAAACTCAGGTATCGACTCACGTAATAGCGTTAGACATAGAGGAGATAAAAGAGTAGATATTAAATACCCCGGACATACACTATATGGATAACCGGCGTTGAAAGTGCCGACCAGGTGACCAATGAGAGCTATCACTGCAAAAGGTACATATAAGGTGGCACAATTGACTTACTATAATTATAACTAATAAAATATATCCTAACTAAACCTGACAATGTCCATCATAGTCTGTGCAGAGTAATAAAACTTAATATTAGTATATACTATATATATATATAGTTATAAGGACGCCCCTAGGACATAAAGACATAATTGAGCTATAGTAGGTGAAATAGCTCATGTGAATAACTATAGCGTAATAAAGATTATGGAAGACAAAAGTATAAGGTTGTAACTAAGAAGAAAGGCGAGGGAGAAAGCGACGCTATACCTAACAATACCAAAACATCAGATAAGAAGTAAAGCCAATATATACTAATTATAAGTAGGGTAAAAATATATAATATTATAGATGAAAATAAATTAACAAGTAGTATGATCAGGCATAATAAAAATAACTAATATACATAGTATTTTCAGCACTATATTTTTCTCTAATATCTCACATTATGGTGAGACTATTAATAATCGTCACATTATCCTCAGAGGCCAAGTTAAGAAACAAATTAATTAGGTGATTGATTAAAAGAATAGTTTCAATGATCTTATTTAGACGTGTTTATAATGATGTTTTATTTGTTTGTATTTTATAATCACCTTTTCTTGATTATTTTTTAAACATAGTAATTGAATGTGCATCGATGGGACACCAAAAATTATTGCAGATTACTTGTGTGTATACTCTCATGCGTACCTTGTGTAGCTTGGAGCTAATTTTGATCTGGACTTAATCAACCCACTCCTTTAGATTGTGTGCGTCGGCTCTGTGATCCGCACTAATCTGCATGTTATCCCTTTGGTTGTGCCGGGTTCTGCACGAGACGATGCTCCTCAGAAGTGTTATAAGGATAACAGTCCCCCCTATGTACCGCACAACGACGGGGCTTCGAGAGACACCCTCAAAGAGAGAAAACTATATAAATGTTTCCTAAAAAAGCAAAATTATTATGTCACACAAACATATCTTTAGAGGGCCTCGAGGCCGTGAGCTGGGAGAACAGAGGGTGGAACGTATTCATACTTCCGGAGGGAGGAATGATAAGAGACCTGCGGCGGACATCCCACAACAGAACAAAACAGAGTAGCCGGGTATACGAGGGGACGCCTATCCACTACCAGCATAGGGAGAGGAATTAGTACCCTAGACGTACGTATCACCAGTGAGATAGAGTGCCTAGAGACGCAAGCCAACACGAATCTCTGCCATCCTCTTTGCGGAATTTACCCGTAGGATGATTCACTCTTAGTAATCACAAAAAATACAAAACAAGAAAATGAATTTTGAACTTCACAAAAAATTATAAAAGAGGCGGTATGATTCAACTTTACTTAGACATTTCGAGTCTGATATTACACAAAATATAAACACTATTTTGTTTCAAATCAGTAACATGCCGTATCATCTAGCTACGATAACGTTGAGCATTAAAAAAATCTGACATATAACATATACTACTTACTATATAAGTACATATTAGATATGTACTGATGAAAAGCACTACCCACATAATAAACTAAATAATGTAATTAAAATAATAATATAAATAACATACTCCTCACTTCAATAACCTCATACCTGATATACCATATACTACTACTCAAAATATCAAATTTATAATAAGATTTATAATAAAAAATTTATAAATATATAGTAGACATATATTTAAAATAATAAATTATTTTCATGGATTACATACTACCTTAGAAAACGTTACAATAATAAAAAAGAATATAAAAAATTCAACATTTCATCCATTCACCCTCATAATGCACTTCACCGCTGTAACCTTGTGCACCAATAATATTTTGCATTAAAGAAGACATTATCGGATCGGTGTTGCCAAAAGTATAATAAATATGCATAATTCGAAAAATAATCAAAATTGTTGAGCTCAAAAAATACAAAAGTAAAGTTATATTATTATATAGCAAAATACGAAACACTATATGTCAGATTTTAAATTTTGCTATAAAGAATAATATACCGCAAAAAAAGAATAAACACTTTCATTTACATAGACTACATACTTTAAGAACGTTAAGTAATTGTAACTAATTTACTTGATCAAAGTATCACAAGAAAATTGCAAGATATTATAACCAAGTAATAAAGTAGCCTAATTATACTGTTACTTAAATTCAAATAAGACCAATACTAAGTATTCCGTCACTAACGAAACTTTTAAAGATATGGTCGAGCATTAGTCATAAAATAAAAATATAGCACATAAATAAATCTAAATTCAAAAGTTAACATAAAATTAAATTCTTTATCATACTACAATATATAATTTATATGTAAAAGCTCATCGCACCCAGTGTGTGTGTGTTTTGTCCTGTTTTTGTGTGTTTAGAACTTGTTTCCCGAAAACTTGATAAATACTTAATGAAATAGTCTATGTGTTGTCTCTGAACTCGATCAATATTTCCATCTTGAACGGAGGTTCCAGTGTTGACCTAAGTTTCTCTTTACGCATTTCATGTAATTTCATTACAATGGATTCAATGATCCTTAATGACTTGCAAAAATTGAGCGTCTTAATACAAAATTACATAATGTCCTATCCAGTATAAATTTCATGAGACCATCGTTCTTCGAACACTTCTGTTTATTTCTCATACTCCATATAATAGATCGTATGACACACACTCTTCCGATTGCTTTTATTTAAGACTAATACTTCTAGCGAATATCAGCTCTTCGACACATTGGTTTATATACTTTATTGAATTACAGATAAACCCAAAACCCCGGATACATAGATTGTTTCAACCGAAAACTTGATCAAATACTTTAATGGTAAATAGTCTATAGTGTTGTCTACTCGAATCCGATCAATATTTACCTATATGCTAAGGCAAATATACTATAACATAATAAGGTTTCAATGATACCTAACTAAGAATGAAACTAAAATACTCTAAATATATATGACTCACTACTAAAAATAAATAATATATATTATATAGTGAAAACACTTAAATAAAGCTCAAAATCAACGTTATAGAAGTCTCACAAGATACAGCCTCATAGTAATATATACCACAGGAAAATAATAAAATAAATAATCCTAAACATGAAAAAATAATCCACTACTATTTGGAAATATTATAAGTATATAAAAAAGATAATAACTCCATCTACTTATAAAAATAAAGGAACTTAAAAAGGAGAAAACTTTCGGAATAGATCGTTCAAATATTCATTCGAGAGCGAGATGAGACTAGTGATATCACGAGAAATGATTTTTTAACCAAATATAACAACATTAATACGCACATAACTTCATCAGTATATACAATTGTTAGGAAACCTAATAGGTGCACGTTTTCTCCTGTGATAAGACTAAATATCAAAATAAAATAAATACACAATATACAAACTTTTAAAAAGTATTTTATATTAAAAGATGTTACATGCTAAATAAAAGATATAGTTCGAGTTCATAATGTCCTGCGTTCCTTATTTATTGCATAGCATGTTCCACTTTTCGTCTAATTTAAAAAATTCATAACTCTTCGCGCTGTAGAATGAAGATGCAACTGTAGGAGAATTAAGGATCAATGTTTTTTCATTCATGTGTAATTCTTTTGAAATGTATGATACGGCCTCATCAAGCTTGTTAATCCGGTCTAAAAAAATAGTGTGGTTATATATGTGTGGCACAAAGCGCCATGTTAATGTCCAGGCGCAGATTAATATGGCATATGTAATTGAGATATAAACGGTCACTCCGATATATGATAGATTCGGTACTTGGGTACTTAAAGCTTAAAATTCATCGACGTTTCAGACGATTGTTATATCAGGAGTTGCATGAAGGCAGCGAATATATCTATATATCACACAAGCATTAGAGGAGTGATAGGCTACGTGGGTCGATTCTATGTTAGGTCATAAAGAATTATCGCTGTTCAGTGGTAAAAAGATTTATTCTCCTGAAAAGGTCACAGATTAAAGCAATTAATTGGGATTAGAAGCATGTATTTTTCATTAATTGGTAATCTACGAGCACATAGTTAAGAGAATAGGGTAAGAGAGAGACTTGTCTCATAAATTAGAGTGGTAATAGTAGAGTGTGCAAGAAAACCGGTTCTGATACCAAAGAATATGGAATTCTGTTTTTGACTTGTTTAGTGCTCGTGTATACAAGTGACAGTATAGGTCACTACGGTATAGACACAGTTTCGTTAAACACATATACTAATATAATAATTGTTCATATTTAAAGATAGACAAATACTTCACTTCATCTCGGAATTGTTAAGGATTTTATCATCTATTTCACTCACATCTTCAACTCACTTAATAAAGAAACACCCTCGTAAAAATAAAATTCTCTACACACTAGCTCCTCTATCTCAACGACTTACAAAAACAAACAGTCAAAATATTACCACAAAAGAAAGGGTTATAAAGTGCACAATGTAAATAATATAGTTATAATAACTTAACAAAACTGACCATCTACATATTACTTACTGATAACAATACATATTCCCCTCCTCACCAAAAAAATACTCTACACAACTCTACTTCACAACAATAACTTTAACCATAAAGTAAAAAACATTCCTTCTCAGAACTATACTCACTTTCACAAAGATTTTTAAGGCTACTATATCTTTGCCTAAAGACCAACTGACTCCTCACAATTTTACGCGAATCCAACCTAAAACCACAATAAAAACCATTACATAAGTATCCCCATTTTAACATCTCTAAACATAGATTCATGTCCAGCTATACAATTATCTAAATGGTTAGCTAAGCACTACTCACTTCTTGTTCAGAGCCACACTTCTTCTCAAAATACATCAACATACAACTTCACATTATCTTGAAGTGTAGTTATCATCAAACCAAAGAAACATTAACTCACACTCCATCTAGCGTGTACCACTCGTTAGTTTTGATGTTAAACTGCTAACTCTTTACACGACCTTCTGTACCGTGTCCTTATAAATATGACATCCTAAGAGTCCTGTGAAAACAAGACCATTAGACTTAGGACCCAAAATTCTTACTATTACAAAACCCCTTTTCTTTTGATGGATTAATCTAAACATATAATACATACAAATCTCACCCTCGGAAAGAGTAGACTTCTCTTCTGAAAGTTTAATAACAGGTTTTCTTGAAAACAAATTCTGGACTTAAAGTAATGGGTTACTCCCCTTTCATCACTTAATTAAGATAATATTTTTGAATAGAGAACTACACATTGAACAATATATTACATAAGTTCTCATACCAATCATGAATAATCAATATAACTTGAATAACACGACTCATCTGTTGAAATGATAGTTTTCTTCAGTCGATTCCTACCTCCTAATATTCCACACCACAGTAACGATTCTTCGCATTTCTCAGACACAAAAGAACAGCCTCCACTTCACTAGTTAAACCTAAACATTAAAAATTCACCATTGAAACCTATAACTCAGCACAATACATTACGATAACAAAATTCACCCTTTGACGTTCTACACCGGTCAAGATAGACAACAGCTAACTCTCCATTTCTGCTAATATTACAACAACAAAATAGATAACAACATAAGCTTACACACCAAGTCTCACCCTTACACATATGGATATATTTCATCCCATTCAGAGACAAAAGAACCAGAAAAACCCAAAACACACAACGTAAGGAACCACAGAACTTTCTTCTCATAATATTACTCAGAGGACTATAAACAGATCAATGCTATCCCGGAACACAAACAGGAACCGTACTATAATCACTACAATCCGATTCTTGCAATTAGCTATGATATCTCTAATTCTTTAACAACTATTCTCACCAACACCAACATAATCATTATACACAGAAGAGGAACATTAAGACAAGCAAAAAATGATCGCACATTCTATAAAACGCACGACACAACAACCATACCTCATAAATCACATATCTTTTTAAACCATAAATCACTAAATAATCTCATAAATAAAATCATTAGAAAACAATCATTGACCAAATACAATATACCATATGTTCAATCTTACTCTTCAGGAAATCTGATCCCTCACTACTAGCTAGTATTAATCTATAGATAGACCATAAGAAACACTCAATTACATCGAGGCTAACACCACTTAACCGAAGCCATATTCCACATGTAATGTTTATATCACATCTATCTCCTACTGCTCGATATCATGCTCAACTTATCTAACTTCATCATCACATCATTCGGCGTAAACTCATGATTTTTAAGCGTAGACTGTCAATAACTACTAAATACACAGAAACGATTGTGCCTTTCTACAAATCCGACAAGATAATCAAAACATACATCTCCTGCTCCAGATTGACAAGTGTTCACCATCCGACTATTCGACTTCACAGCAAATTATACCACACTCATAAAAGACAATTTATACATACACTATGAGATACGATAACCAATTCACTACAAATTACAAAAAAGACAAATTGTGTAAACAAACACAGAGAGCATAAACTATTTGAAGATTAATAACTACGTGCAATTAAAACCCATTAACACTCAAAAAAAATACCCAGCAACAACATATGACCGAAAATAAAATTATGATCAACAACACACGGGCATACGACAACAAAACTGCGAACTAAACGATATTCAATAAATACACAATTATTAAATAAACGGGAACGACAAGACTCACTCTTAAAAAACACAACAGACTTTGAACATAACCAACAATAAAATAATAGTTTATATAAAATCTTACAAAAATATAAAGAATAGTAAAGATAAAAAAATATATTTATAATTCAATTAATTAAGTCTAAATTAAGTCTAGTTAACCTTAATTAGTCCTTACAAAGAACACTAGACGCTGCATGAGGCTATATCACGAAAAAAAGAAACCGAAAAATTTGTGCTTTATAATATATAATGAAATAAAAAATCTTACTTTGAAGATAATTAAATAACGACATCTCTAAATTATTTAATACAAGTTATCCTCACTTTAACAAGGCTTTATATTATATAAATTTATAATTACTTCTTAGCGATTCAAATTTTAGCTGAATAACTATTTACTATATATATAACCATATGAATATATATATATAATATAATATAAATAAATTATATATATATATAATTTAAATAATAAAATATTAATATAATTATTAATAATACTATAATATAAATAATCATAATAAAATAAATAATATATTATATAATTATATAATTAATACTAAATATATATATATTAATATATATATAATATAATAATATAATATATATAATATATATATCTAATAAATAATAATAACTATAATAAAATTAATATAATATATATATATAAAAAATAAATATATGATATATATATAATAAATATATAATAATTATAGATATATATATATAAATAATATATGTATATATATATATAAATATTTTAATAATAATAGTATATAAAATATAAATATATATATATATATAATATATAATTATAATAAATTAAATAAATAATATAAAAATAATATAAATCAATATATATAATATATAAATATAAAATATAATAATATATATAAATATATTAAATAATAATATATAATTAAATAATATATAATTTATTTATTTATATATATTATTGTAAATAGTTGATGTTTCAACTGAACTTTAATTTATGAGCAACACAGGAGAATCCATTTATTCGTATTCAGCATTTATTAAATTAAGCCCACCACGTTCCCAATTTCAGAAAAGTTTTCTGAATGAGAATTTTGCGAGCAATCTAGCAGAGTTATAACTTGAAATAATTCATTACTAAAATATTTAAAAATTAAAAATTAAAATAAAAACAATCAATAAATAAACAATGGACTAAATAGCAACAATTACGTGAATTTAAACCTAATTATCAATCGCCGTTAAAACACATATATCATCCCTTCAACAACATTAGGAAAGACTATTCAAAAAGCAGAAAAAAATTGTTAAAGATTTAAAACATACACTTCCCTGAGATTGCAAATAATGAGACAAGAAAAAAAAACCCGGATTTTTCCATATTTCAGCAGCACTATTAAAAAAATTAAATACAATGAACAAATATTAAATAGGAACAATTAAAAAAGAGAAACCGAAAAACTCAATCCATTCACCAACAAAAATCACATGCTTCGATTATATAATAATGAGGTAACAGGCTAAGATTAACAAGTAACAAGAAGTGAGACCATGCAGACTCTACTTGTATTACAACAACGCTGCGTTGGATTAAATCTTGATACAATTCCTAGTCACTATACTATAAGAACACAAAAAAAAATATGTGCATCTAAGATGTCTCTAGTTCAATCAACTGAAACGAGAAGTCTTTACTCTATACACCAATATCCATTCATAAGTTTCTTTGATACAACATCCCGAATTATTAGAGCTAATTCTGAAGTTAGGCCTTTTTCTGTTCGAACTACAAGGACACTATACGAAAAAACCGCTAAAACGTGTGCTGGGTTACACCGGATCAGAAAGATTTATCCAAACATGAATTTTTAAGCTTTTAATCAACAATAGACTGGAATAAAAGTCTCATGTTTGTCATTGAACGAATCTTTAGAACGAAACTTTTCAAAAAGTTGGACCAATTATGCAATTATTCCTCCATATTGTTCATTGAACAAAGCAGAATTACTCAGGTCAAAAATGTAGATTCATACACTCTAAACGATAAATCAGAACACGAGTCCAGAGGAAAGACACCGAATTGATATTTTTTTTCAGAAGGTTGTCCAAAAAGGCACCGAATAGACATATTTTTGAAGAAAAAGTTGTCCATAAATTCACTATTTGGACAAGTTTAGCTTTAGAGTGCAGATTAAAGATCACTTTTCAATCGAGAAACATTGAAATTTATTATTTCAACAGGCAAATCATAATGAATCCTTATATTTGATTTTATACAATCTTAACTATCAGAATCAATTTTTTCTTCCTAATTTGTCCAAAAGGAATTTTAAATAGGTGTGGAATTAAGTCTCTAAAGAAAAATAAAAACAATAATATATTATATATTAATTTATATGCATATAATTATATATATAAATGTTTACATATGAATGAAATATATATATAATACTAAAATATAAATATAATAATATACATATATAAATATTTAATATAAAACTATTTAATATATATAAATATGCGAAGTATATTAATATATTAATATAATAATATAACAATATATAAATAATATATAAATATTTAAAAATAAAATAATATATATATATATACTATTATAATATATATATATATAATAATATAAAATAATATAAAATATATAATATATATATATAAAATAGATATAAATTATATATTATAATAAGATAATAATATATATATAGAAATATTTATATTTATATGAATATATAATCATAAATAAATTATGATATATATACTATGCATAAATGCATTCGGTCTGGAAGTATCTTTAAATTTTTAAAAAATTTCCTAAAGTATATAGTAGTGAGAATTAAAGAAACCGAAGTACCCTAAGTGCTGATAGTATCATTTAATAATCTTGCTAAATTCCTTATCAGTGAAACTGAGCAGCCTCCCAAGTAAGCCATAAATAAAAAAATGCAAAATTAAAAAATTAACTTTATATACTATCTTTGCAGCGTCCGCTACTTGAAGCTAAGATTATACAATTTCACCAAGAAATTTTTTAAATCTTATAACTTTAGTAAACGCAAGATTAGGATGACCATCGTATTTAAAATTTTATATAAAGGTTTAAAAAGTATTTTTTAAAAAGTCCTTTAAATTTTGAAAAATTTATGTGTGCTCTGTGAATAACAGTTGGTGAGCATTAATTTTAAATTTATCAGATCAATTATTGAAAAACATCAACCCTTCGCCAGAATGTCTTTTTCCTATAAACTTTAGCGTTAAAGGTTCTTTTAAACTCTTCAAATTTTCATGTTTAACAACGATAAAATCTCTTGTTCTTCACATTTGATGGTAAATTATATGTTATATTGTGTTTATGTTATATATAGATATATACTATATAAATATATTAATATTTTAATCTATTATATTATTTAGATGTGATTAGTATATATTAAGTATAATATACTATATATATATATATATACTATTAATCTATATATTTACGTTCCCCAAGACTGGGGAGTAAAGGCGTGATCAGCAATACGGGTAAAGAAAAAGTACGTAGATAGTAATATGACACAAGTCGTACAATGCAAAAGACCCATCTCAGTACTTTTATTACCTCATTAGTCGAGAAACTTAAGTTGCAGCCTTAGAAAATAATAACCCCTACGAGCTTCAACGGACTTAAGCGACGGATCCCCTCACTATTAGTGCATCTACTAGTCATGTAATGTGGGTATTTCATCCCTTAGGCCCGCAGTGTGAAACTCATCCATACACTCCTCCCGCTTCACCAAAACTCAATAACCTGACCAATTCACTTCCTTATTATGCAACTTTTTCTCTCCTCTTGCTTCCACACTCGCATTTCTCTCCTCCATTCATTTTCTACCGACTCCATCCTCTTTTTCTTTAGGAGGGAGCAATTTCCCAAAAATATAACACGACTAACCGCCACTGAATAACAACCGGCTTAATCCAAACCGATTATCAATACCATTCTTCCACATGGGCCAAAACGCATCTCACGTACTTTCATTTATTCTCCATTTTACCCTTCACCTCACACAACTCTCTAATGTGTTCATAATCCTCATTCTACTACAATTCTTATCGCACTTAACACGTTAAGAAATCATCCATCCTATTACAATTGTACTATCAAAAATGAGGATGTAACCTAACATGACAGAGTAGTTATAATCTGACAGGTAACAACTAAACTTCTCGTGTCAGATCCTAGCGCACTCAAAGACTTTAGATGGTCAACAGCGTCCACTTCGCTCAATAACACGAAAACGTCTCATCTTCAACAACTTCCTTCCTACTACATTCTGTATCTCCGTTATTGCCTAAGTTTAGACAGGTTGTCTTCAAACTTATATTCCTAAGAGATATTGAAATCCTCCGATCTACGTTATGGTGTCCAGTTCTGTCCACCATCTAACTATTAACTTCACACCGAGAGGATCTGTCGGGCTCACTTACAACCATATTACCTTATCTCGATATATCTTACCGCTTACATTTTCAAACCCTCTCATTCTTAATCTTTCGAGCGAGCCTCAATGCCGAACAGCTCGTCTATCCAATCCTCGTTTTCAGAAATTCTCGCATTTCGAGATTTTAACGCGGCGAACAAGATCAAGCGATACATTCTTTCGTCATTGTCACCTGCCGGAACTAGGGAGCTTCCCCTAGTTGAGTGGGAATGCTTGAGCGAGAGGACGCCTGTGTGGCGAGGCGAATTTCATACTAGGCAATGCTAAATATAGGAGGTCATTTCTTTCTTCCCGCATTTTGAGTCTCGCTTCTGTTTATTGTGTCTGTTCCTCTTGCAGAGGAAATGATTAAAACGTCCTAGTACCACCCCTTTTAAACGCACCTTGTTCTTCATCGCAGTTGCCGCACGGGTCTCTCTTAGTCACTCGAATCTGCTATCGGCGCGGGAGGAGAGAAATACCAAAGCATATTATCTCCCTAGCAGGCAGCGTCGTAAGGCTCTATAGTGTCTCCTACTTTAAGTGTCTCTTTGTAACAGTTGGAGCGCATTACTTCTTTGGTCTTCCTTCCCGTTTGGGTATAAGGTAGCGTTATTTGAGTCTCATTGGTGGGAGCTTCCTTCTATTGGTCCGCGCGAGGAAGCTATACAGGCCCGCTCCTTAAACCGTGCTTTTATTACAACTCGATACTTGCCAAATCCAATTTCAGACGGGTTCGCCATCTTCTCCGAATGATAGTTTCTTTCGATCATTGGGTGTGTTCACCAGTTAACTTTATGCTTCTACTTGCCGGCGTTGGAAGCAGAATTCGGTACGAGAGTTTCTGTCAACTTGTTCTGCGAGCGTACTATCCACATATACCTGATCTCTGTCTTTTTGCGAATGTACCTCATTCCCATTGAGGGAGCGCGAGTAGTTGTCCTTCTTTTCTATCCTTCATATTATGAGTGGCACTATGCGACATTTCACTATGCGCACCTGTTCTGTCTCATTTGACTTGGCCAATATGTATGTCATGGACTAATTCCGAGAGTGTTCCTTTTCCACACTTTCCTCTCGACTATCTCTATCCTTTCAGTGCAATGTGTACGTTAAAGCACACGATCCCTGGGCATTATTCTAACGCGCGTATTTTCCGCCTTATTCTCTATTCTTAATCATTTCGCGGCTTCCTACTCCGAGACGAGCTTCTTTTCCTCTTGTCAAGTGATAGTCCCATGTCATGTCGCTCCTGTTTTTTCCTCAACTTGTATTTTATTCATTCCTCGCACCCCGCCTGCGTGAGCGTATAGCGCATGCCTTTGTTGAGTAGTATGGGTGAGTGTGTGCGCGTTGTGCATATATGAATGCTCCCATAGTTCCATTTTCTGTGTAGGAAAGCTTCTATCATTCTTAGTTACATCCTTTCAACTCACTCTTTTTTTTATCTTTGTTTAAGCTTGCTATGCATCACCTTTCTTTCATTTCCATCTCTATGGTTTGTTTTCCCTTGATTACAGATCTGCTACTTCCCTACTTTAGTTCAAGCATGCTCACCGGCAACTCCTTTGTGGCTCTCTGTTAAACAGTCATGCTTTTTCTCTTCTTTTTGCTCTCTAGATTGAGTTGGTGTTCCAGTTTCAACTTGTTCACGAGTCAATCTCGTTACGTTTGCGTAACGGAGCACCTAAAATACGTTTAATGCCCTTATACTTTGTTCAACGTTCTGGGCAATCTCTTTCATTCCACCCACTGTCGTATTCACTTAGTGCAGCCTTCCTCTACCACATGCCCAAGCCGTCACACTATAAACTTTAAGTATTACATGAAAAAGTTACCATTTGGATGGGTGTACATTGAGATGCTATCTTCCGACTATATTTTCCCATTATCTTACGTTGAACTGCCACTTTGCGTGATTCAATTTCTATCCAACTTACATTGGGGGACTGAGGTTCATACATACTTTCTTCTTCACTTAACTATCGTTGAAATCAGATCCATACGTTTTTCGATAGCTATCTTGCTAACAGTCCTCACCTACTATCCTGGTCCGTTTTCTTTTGTGAGTAGTGTCGTTGCTATGATTGGTTGTAATTTCGTTGTGTTTTCTTTTTTCCGTCCACACTTTGTGGGTTGGTGTGTGTCAATATAGATTGTTTTGGAAGAACTTTAGAATGGCGGTTGGGTTCATATTCCATTGTTTCCATGTGCGGGAAGGTTGTCGCGGCTCCCCTTGTCTGTTCCTCGTCCCGATCGTCGCGCATCTTGATAACAGAGTTTTGAGAACGTCATTTATGTTTTCTTGCCCCTCTCTTGCACTTTCTTTGTTTCACTTTATCTCATTAACGCACAGGTTAGGCCCGTGATGACTAGTACTTCCGCCTTGTTTATGTTAATGGTACTCGAGATAGTTGGGGGTAGGGCTTCGTTTTTCCTGTGCAGTGCTTTTTGTTGGTTTGGTTGTTGTAGTTGGTGGTTTTTTTGTCTGATCTGTTTGGGTTTGAGAAGTGGGATTGTGGGGGTTTTTAGGCATTGGTTTTCTCTACTATTTAGCATTACTGTGTGTGCGGCCGTGGATTTGTCTGTTGCGCTGGGTTCATTGGGTGGTTTGTTGTTTTTTGGACTTATTCGGTGAGCCATTGGGAATATCCGGGTGTTGCTTTGTCCGGGTGTGTTATTTTTTGGGTTGTTTTTTAAATGGTGTTAAGTTTCCAAGTGTTTGGGTTTTGGATGTTGTAGGCTCTGTTGGAGTTTTGAGGTTTTTGTGGTGTTGCACTTTAAGGTTCCCAATGTCTACATAACAGTAGAGGCGACCAAGTGTTTTTATTATTAAATTTTGCGCCCAAATTGAACAGGTTTTATGGCTTTTTTGGAAATAGTGTGAATATGATGTTCATTGATATACTTAAGGGCTGGGAAAAATTTTCTTATTTTGTTTACAGAAAGCTTCGTGTGTTGGTGGGGGGGCTGTGCTTTGTGGAATGCTTAATTTTTTTATTTGGCTTCAAATATTTTTTTGTTGTATTGGTTTTATGGCTTATTGTCCCGGTGGTGAAATTTTGAAAATTTTTTTATTAATTTGAGTTATAATTTCGTTTATTCTTTTGTTGAGGTCTATGATTAGTTAATTTGGTCCCTTGATTTTCTGGATGTCTGTTTTGCACCGGAAGGAGTTTCTTTCTCTTTGCTTGTATTCGGTGTTATTTCTGGTGAAAATTGAATTAAAAATTTGTGGGTCCTGGAGGGATGTAATTTTGATGCCTTTTAGTATAGGTATTGTAGTTGTGGATTCGGCCTTGTCATGGACGGGAAAGTTGGTTATGTGGAGATTGAAGTCTCTTGTTCCCTATAGATTTTCCGTGTAAGTTTGCCAGTTAGGTTTTCCTTGTGTTGGATATTTTTTTTTTATAAAGAATGTTGTGTTGGGGGTTTCACTGTTAGAATTTGCGTGAAATTGAGCATGAGCATCAAGGGAGAGAGCAGCAATGTTGCCCCCATGTATGGATGCCAGACTTTTAGTATTTTGGGGGGAACAGGAGGTTGTCCGGGGTGTCCAAGTTTTGATTTGTTGAATGGTTGTAGGTAGGTTGTTTCTATTATTAGGATACCTAAGTGCTGTAGGCTGTTTTACGAGTGTTTTCACCTCTTAGGTGTGGGTGTTAAGCTGGAGGGTGATGGGTACATTGTTATTCCCCCCGGAGTTCAATATATTATGGAGTTAAAGAGGGATAGTCTGGACATAATTCATTCAGGGCGAGCTGAGAGGCTGGTTGTGGGATAATAAAAATTATTACGTTGTATGTTTTTTTTTTTTTAGGATTTGACCCTCTATTGATGGTATGTGGAGTATATGGGTCGATCGTTCAGAATATGTAGTTTGTGTGTGTTTGTTAAGACGGGTGTCTTGACGTAATTTGATATTTTTTTTGGAGTGTGAAAGAAAGAGTGACCTAGTGCTATGTTTGGTTCTGTCTGTTTGTATTGTGGTATTTCATAAGTTCAGGAGGAGGACTTTGTTTGGTGTAGATTTGGAGTATTCTGTAGTAGTGCATACGTGATAAGTTGAATTGATTACGTTGTGCTAGCATCGCGAGATTCATGTGTTATTTTTATCTGTTGATGTTTATTGGGTGATGAACTGCAGTGGATTTCTCAGATACCTTGCGGAGTTCGGGATCGATTCGGTGCGTGAGTAAATGGTTGGCGTTCGTCGCCACCTCTAGCATCAACGATAATTGCGCGGGACGAATTATTGATTGTGTTCAAGATTCTCTGTCGGCACAGTAGGAAACCTTAGCATTAAGTTGGAACTTGCTGCAAATGTCTTGATCAAAGTGCATATCGGCGTAAACAAAGATTGAAACAAACTCTACTTAAACTACACATCAAGCAAGATTTCGTTCAGAATGGTTGCCATCACTCAGTGGGAGAAGGGCTGGGAAATTTCGTCACGCCACTCAAATCCAACAAGTCATATCTCTCAATTATAGACAGTCAGACAGGTTAAATAAGAATAAAGCAATGAAGACTCCTCCAGCAACTTATAATTATTCAATATAAACGTAGGAGACTACACGTGATCAGGTAATCAATATCCGTTATCACACTTTCAAAACAGTACCCGCTAGTTAAAGTTACTGATTTTTTGAAAAAGTACACGAGACTCCTACATGACCAAGACAGCCAGAAGCAATGGCGCTAGTCCACGCTCAACTAAATGAATATCAAGTCTTCGTAACACCGCTCCCACTAAACACACACAATGACTTATAACTGATGACAACATAAACCAATTTATATACATAGAGGTAAAAATTCCGTAAGATAAAAAAATAGAGAACTATGACTATATACGTGGAAGGAAAATTCTCGATCGGTGATCCCCAACAACTTCATGTCCACTTGCCCTAATGAATGTTGTCCAGACTTATCCTTTTCTCGATCTAATAAACGTTGCGAATGCAGGGCGGGGGAACAATACTTGCACCATACAGAGCTCGCTGCAATTCCGCTTACCACACCACGAAGCGCTAGAGAAAACACGCGGTGAAAACCAGCCTAACATTGCTCTTAGTAATGCAACTTAGATAAATAGAAACACCAACCTACTCTTCACACCATACTCAACATAATCAGACATACTGAATTACCTCCGACATCCTCCTTGTTCCTGGATGGCTGGCCGGCCAGTATTATAAGTGCATCTACACATGGAAAATGACATTTACATGTCTATCACCTTAGGATGCTACATCCATATTTAATTTACAATTCAAACATAAACACCCATACTACACTATCTTATTTAAAAATAAAAATTTTTTTGATGGACGTTGAGAACAAATTTGGGTTTGACAGGGTCATCGACGCACGTCTGAAGTTAACACCACTTCACACCAAATAATTCGATGTCATTATTTCCATGTTTGATTGAGTGAGAAAATGCATTATAAAATTTTAATTGTTGTATGGATAACTCGGTACCTTTCCCACAATTTTTTTAAATTACTAGACTATAACCCCGAATACCAGCAGTCTGGTAATCGTCAAGTTGCTTTTTCATCGTCTTTCCCATCAAATTATTTCCCCGATTCAAATTATCAGACAGCAAATTGGAGTAAACAACCTTAACAATATAAGTAATATAAATAACTGAAATAACTATTTCTAAAATAAATTGAATAAATTGGACTAATAATTAATCTGGTAACCATTCATGAATTAAAATTGTATCTAACAATTACCACCTTCATTTACATTACTTGGGTAAATAATATAAAATGAGCTTTCGATCTATCAGACGTCAAAGACATCAGCCTCCCACCAACATCATCGAAGCTTCGTGTAAACATACAATCAGACTAAATGATCCCCATGCGCCTTGATTAACATTCTTCAATGCAAACATCAATCTATGTCACCTGTTCCAAAATAGCAATCTCTCATATACTGCCGTCGCCATGAATGTCAGTGATCAAATAACTAATCATTATTAACGCGATACTGAAAAGATTTGAAGAACTTAGTAAAATCTTCACACATATCGAATCTCACGCCTATTTCAAAAGAGTGCTTTACACGCGGCAAGAGAGACTCAACTCCCTATAGCACAGACGGTGTTATTCCCTGGGGTACAACATAGCACGCAACGAGAAATATCTGAACGTCAAAACCTGCGAACTAACATTATCGATCAGAAAAGCTAACATACTAATATAATACCAACACTAGAGCTGCAAACTAGTACGAAATCAATTCACATCAATCTATTATTCGCTTTAAACTATTTCATGTCCGTACTTATCTTTTGAAGAAGTTTTATCAGTACTATTTGCGCCAGGCTTCTTCTCATTGATTCTTCACACTAATCTCACTCATATTATTATCACTCACTTATTATTACAGAATTGGATACTTATATACACTCTCTCTTACTAACATTCTACAAATTATTATTATTATTAGCTCATAAAGGTAAATCTTACTTAGCCACATATAATAACTTCTAAGAACATATTATAATTTTTAGTTTTCCGAATTTATTTCATTTATAATTTTTGTGAAGTATTTTTATTAAAAAATCCTAACCCCACCAGAAAAAGCATATCATAATGTTGATACCCCGAGAGGGGCAGTCTGCTAAAGCAAAGGAGACAGTGGAAGGGAATCGATATAGAGGGCGAGAGCAGCCGAAGGCCCCACTGACCGGATGAAAAAAATAAAAATATTATATCACTGTATATCGATTTATATATCTATCAATATTATATTATTTATATATATAGTTAATAATATATTATATATATATAATATATATATATCTTTACTATAATATATTATATAACTATATATAATAGAAATATATACTATATAATATATAATATATATATATATTACTATATATATATATATATATATATATATAATATATATATATATCACTGTATATATATATATAAATTCTTATGTCTTATTAGTCCGTTCCCTTATTTCCCAAAGAAATGGGAGATAAGGGTGCGTGACGATGCATCGGATAAAGAAAAGCAGTAGAGGCATGACATAAAGTCGAAAAGAAAGCCCAGCACTTACTCAGCCCCCGAAGTTACTTTTTTTAAATTACGAGAATCCAATGTAGTCAGGAATCTCCCCTAGCCCAAAGCTTCATGGGACAGCGATGGGAAGTAACCTCATATAATGAGTAAGATCGTCAGAGTAAGGGTTATTCCCTATGGCCCAGGTGGAGGCACAACCACAACCCGCACATCCCCGCCATTACACTACCTGTTAACACCTTTCTATCTCGCCCATACTACCAAACTCCATTTTCTCTCCTTTCGACATTCGTCACCGTACTCAAATCCAATTCTCATCGGTCCGTCCAGGTCGTTCCCAAACAATCTCCACTATACATCCGCTTAAACCAACCGACTATTCATCATTACTTTCCACAGACCAAACATCTCAACATAACTTTCATATATTATTACTACTTACATTTGACCACCTTTCTCCAACCACAACATCTACTCTATACGTCATTAAGTCCCATTTTAATTAATTCTTCTCGGACACCTAGCATGCACCTAAGATTGATCCATCTGAACACATTGAAACTTTAGAATAAAAGATCTATCCTTCTTATTCCAGACCATAAGAGTCCTCACTATACAATCATACACTGGTACACACATAGCGCCTGGAGTAAGACTCTACAGGCGGCACGTCCCTACAAGGGCTGAGCACGACTTAGATCCCTTTTACTTCACCAACGATTTATATGCAACCAGCAAACCTTCCTCCATTACACACTCCTACTACACTCTGTCTCAAGCTTCCGTTTACTCCTTTCAAAACCACGATACCTCCCATAATTTAAACTAACAGGCACTTGCTCCATGCTGCTCCCACTTAACATAACTTCATCACCACTGAGGGACTGTCGCTCACTCGACACATAACAATGAATCTTACATCGTATAACCATAACTGTCTTGCCAACCCACCTCCTTTTACAATACCTGCCACAACTATGATATCTCTATACCAATCTTCAAACCTCTGCCTTCAGGAATTATTGTCGCCGACACAGAACCAATCAATCTCGCACACCCATATTAATAAAGGAGTCAGCTAGACAAACCACGCAGCCTCCCAACTTATCTTCCTTGCTGCCAATAACAATGCTCGATACATGTACCCTCCTAGTATCACTCAGCTTCCTCTCGCTCACCAAGTATCCTAAACGCATCCAGCTCTGAATTACCTGTAGTAAACCCTAAAACCTCCACTTATATACTTAGCAATTACAATATTGACATATCACCAAGGAGACATAAACACAACCCTGTCTCATCTACCGCATATTAATTCCAACCACATCCGATCTCAGGTATACCCTCCACTCTAGGCACCTGGAATTTCTAACAATTATACTATTACACCACCAACGCTCTTCAACCTAATTTCTTACCACCTTAGACCTCATTAACATAAGACTCTATTGACTTCCACTCACACAGGGATTAACTAGCAGCCTACTCCCACCAAAGACAGTATCCATATACTTCATGCTACATAGACGTATAGAGCAACGAGCTGATCTTTGGAATATAGTTCCAGCCACATGCTTCTTGAATTCGACTTACAATCCGTATTAACTTAAATATACTAGCAAATACGATCAAATTAGTTTGCTAAACATAAAACCTAAATTTAAGAAAGAAAATAATATTCTTTCCTTTCTTTTCTTTCAAATCATGTCAAGGCTTTTCTATATCGTCGAGACGGTTGAGACTCTGACGTCTAGCAACGTATCATCTCTATCATCCATAGGAAAATACGGTCCCACCAATCTACTGTATCTCTCAATCCAATCAACGTCCCCGCTCAAGCGATGATCACTCTACGACGCAACACATCCTCTATTCGACCAAAATATGAGTCCATCGACACTGGACAGTCACTCATTCTCAGATCTCTACAACACTCAACCAACTTAACTTATTCCACTTATTCAAATTGTCACGTACTCCTTTTTTATCCCTGGTGACCCTATATGATCAACACAGCCTCAGACCCACTCAACTCAAGTCTATCTATAAAGACATTCATGAAGCTATGCAGACGACTGCTACACAATCGATAAGTCACCGTTAGACTAATAATTCTCTCCACATATAAAATAATACTACTGTCAATACTGATGATTACTACAGCTACTACAACTATCCACAGATAACTTCGCACAATAGATGTCTACTATCAACCATCAAATACGAGTTCGTACTCTGCGTCCTCTTGACCCTCCTAAAATACTCTACGTATCTTAATCATCTACTTACATCTTAATCACACTCAAAGTATATTGAATAGAGCACCATTACTTCTTCCAACTTAAATCATCACTCTCCATTACCTCACTTTCCTTGTGTTATCGCGATAACAACTGACACTGATATGTTCTGAGCACATCAATATAATTGTCCACATCACTTAGTCCAGACTTATCGCATCTCTCCCCAACATCATCCTCAACTATTGTTATTTATTTAGTGGCTTATGACTCGCCAGTATTCGTATACATCAGACAAGATAGGCTATTCTATGCCCCTTCACACTAACACCCAGCACTAAAAAATCTTATCTCACATACTAAACCACACATTATACATTAACACGCTTATATATGGAACTAACATCAATACCGGACAAATTATTGACCAAAACACAGACGAAACCCCCAATTCCCTTGATGTTTATATAACTATGCATCTATCCAACGAGGCCAGCAGAGTACTTACCTGCACAGTCAGATAGTATCACAACAATTCCTATGAAAACGCGTTAGTCAGCCCTTACATGATTCAACAGCGCTATATGATACTGCATCCATTATATTCCCTTCAGGGTCAGCTCGCTCTCTCCTCACATCACCCATCACCAAGACCGTCCAATCCCAAACTGTTCAAATAATTTTATCCCTCTTTGTTCCTTCTGCCATAATCCTCTCTACGCCATGCTCAGCCATTATTTGATATACTTGTGTACTCCCTTATATAATTCTCAAGATCTTTCTTTTGAAACTTCATCCATTTGCTTTTAGTACATTCAACCTTTCGCTTCCTTTTTTTACTTTAAACCGCTTCATCACCTTTTCATTCCACTTAAACATAAACCCTTATAACTGTTTCCAAATTTAAACTCTTCACACAATCAAACAATCAATTTGGAATTACCAGCAACTCGCCTGTCTAAATCCACTCATTCCAGAGGATTAAAGCTTCGCAATCACATCGCCGTTCTAGTGTAACCTAACTGCCACACACACTGATCATTTTGACCAACATACATCCATACACCATTGCTCTCTCACGCCGTTCACCAGATGCTTTGCCATCACTATGAATATTCCATGCCATATTCACGTATCTCACCTCTCGCATATCCAAAGAATATCGACTACTTCCCGCAACCTGATTACTAGCACGAGCAGACTCTTACATACCTTATCCTTATTGATCTTGTATCACCGTTAAACTATCTTCACTTGTTAAATTTTACCTGACTCAGCACGCCCTTCCTTTCGTATCCGACCGACTTTTCCATCTCCATTCCAAGCCCCAACTATGTAAGTTTTACATAGAACAATAAGTAATGATCCGATCTTAATCGCCCCATTTCCCTAAAACCCCTCACTTGTTTAACATCCAACACATATTCACTTACCCACCATTTCAAGAATCGCCTCTTGCCAAACCCAACGAATGTCAGTAAATATCACCCAGTTTTAAACTGCACCTTCCAATGAGGGTCACATCCATTCTCTTTCACTCGATACCATCCTTCCTTCACCTACCACACCCCCTAGCCTGACTCACCCATACTCCCCCCAACCATCCCTTATCTCGCACTACTCTTGTCCCTTTCATAAGAAAGCTCACTTACTTACACCATACCCCTCTCCTCCTTCCCACCCGAAATCACCTCACTCCTACCATCCTCACTCCCTCTCACCCACACCCCCAAAACCCTCCGTCTTACCATATATAATATACCAATACCTATCTAAATCTCTCATTATCACTACCCTCTCTACTATATTACCTAATATATATTACCTACCTAACATCCTACTCATATACCTCAATCTCTATCTACTATCATCTATAACATATATATTATATCTGACCCGTATATACACACTTTTCCTGAAGCTCACAATTTTTACAATTTATTCTAAGTCACAAATCGTCCGATATGTTTAATTGGGTAGAAAAGTGCACCTGCACTGACGAAGTGTCTCAGGATAAATACATACTTATCTTTATCATATAATAATATATATATATATAATTTATTATATATTATATATATATTATATATTTTATAATTTATTATATATATATAATATAAGGGGTATATATAATATGCGTGAAACTCATTTAGGCTGCCAGATAATTGAACCTACGCTTGTTTCAGAAACAAATAACTATTTGGAAGTGGTCCGAAGTAGTAATTGGAAAACGTGTATTTTTATGATCTTTAATGTTTAATAATAAAAGATAATTATATAAGTATGAAGAATGTGTACGTAGATGTTGATTTTTATCTCCGTACGGCAAAAGCAAAATCTAGCCAATCAAAAGACAGATAATGTAATGACCACGGAATGAAGGAGCTGGAACTGGGTTCAGACACTCTAGGCTCTTCTAGGCATTCCAGGACTACCCGTGGGGGCGTTCTTCCTGATATACTTCTTGTTTTGCCGTTGTTCTGGGGGTCCAGGGAGGCCCCATTTCCTGTACATTCGCATGTACCTGCGTGCAGTATATTTATGTCTCGACCTATGTTCATTGGTATACTTCATTGACCGTTTTTCCCCTAACCCATTTTGTTCTCCGCGCTATCCTTCCTCAGGCTATGCGTCCCATCACTCAGAAGTAAAGGTTCTGGAATTGGTTCCAGAACCTCTGGGCACTTTCTATGAGGCATTTCAGCCCTAACCTGTGGTGATGATACGGGTTTCTGTTCCTTTTTCAGTCTGCGTTTACCTGGGGTACTACCCCAATGCATGTCCATTCGCCATGTACGTGGGTTTTTGACATGTTAAAAATATGTAATATTACTTCATGACCGTTTTTTTTTTTTTTTTTGTTGTTTTTTTTTTTTTTTTATTTTTCCCCTACCCCTTTCAACCCTACCCTTTTTCCGTTGCCTATCCAACATACTCTGCGGTGCGGTCGGTTATATCCTCTTTTCTGGCCTTGTGCTCTGTTTTTCCTGATTCTTTTCCTTTTTTCACTCTTTCCTCTGATCTGGGTGTTTTCGGCTCACTGTTCTGCTGTCTTGTATGTTCTTTTTCTGTTGTTTGGCTGGCGTTGTTGGTTTGGTTATTTTTGCCCCTGGTCAGTATGTGTGGTTTGTGATTGTTGATAGGTCTCCCTGGCGTAATGTTTAACGAGATTCGATTTTCTCTGGGATAAATCTGATTTGATGTTTGGGATGGGTGATAAGGCTTAAGAATGATTGTGTTGGTGACTAATGGTTGGATAGGGTTGCAAGAATGCTGATGCATACCTCGGAGATGGTGTCGGGAGAAAATGAGAGATGATAGGAATGTGATTAGGTGAATTGATTTTGTGAGGAGGAGTTATTTTGTGAAGTAATATTCAATTTATTAAAGAACCAGAGTATTCATAAGATGATCAGTAGTTGGTGTGGGTTAGAGATGGGTATCGAAAAAGTTGATTGATTTGGTGTAGTGAAGGAAGGAGCTTTAAAGTATGTGTTGGATGTTGAATAGCAAGTGGTTAGGAATGGATTATGCGGATCATTATGTTAATTCACGTAAAATTAAGTTAGGTGGGGCTTGGATGCGCAGAGGAAGGTGATAAGGTGAAGTGGTGTGGAATTAATGCGTGAGACTGGAATCAAAGTAATAAGGATAAGTTTTCAAGAGCGCTTGCAAAGGGTTTTATTGACGTTGAACCAAGTTGAACTGACAAATATTAGGAGCGAAAAGAAGGAAAGCAAGCTGTTAACGGCAAAGAAGTTTGTGGAGTGCTAACAGTACGCGAAGTAAGAATGTTATCCAGGGAGTGGTGGAAT